>CM056957.1:27629771-27725177 GCA_029856935.1 Cyclocarya paliurus | reverse complement strand
AAAGGCCACCTTGGGTGGGAAACCAAACGAAGGGAGACAGATGAAACACTCCGACTCTAACATCTCTTACGACACCAAGCATTAAAAGGTCTGTGCCGTAGGTGAGCAAAGGACCCAAAAGACCCTCCATTCTCTAACAAAAGGGACCATTAGTGACCGTGTCGTTCACCACCGCCGGGACACACCTTGGAAACCACGCGGATTAATGTGTCGTCTAGGAGCCACGCTACATTAAATACTAGACTAAGATAGACACAGGCGGGACAACTCAACTTTGACAAGGGAACAAAATGTTCTCTCTGAACTTCATTTAAAAGGTACTTCCCAGGCACAAAGAATTATCTCAAGACTAAATTATTCTAAGCCAACATTAAGAACACATAAGACTAACCTTCTCTCTTTGTGTTTGCGGTTGAAGACCCCGCCCAAGTTGCTAGAACCTTGTCCAAACATACGAAATACGACGTTAATAGTGGTGCTGTTTTTGTGTGATCTTTCCTCTAGGCGTAACTTGTGCTTTGTATGCCAACAACGACTAGTTCTCAAACAACTCGAGGATGCAAAGCCTTACTGGAGGACATGGAAGTGCGTTTTGTAGAAATGGTGAAGGTGATGAAAACCCTGACTGCGCAAGTGGAATGCTTGAGAATGAGAACGAAGCCCTACATTGGATTCTACTAGGGTACCCAAAGATATTGAGCCCAACCCACAACAGGCAGGAGGAGTCGAGAGCAATGGGAGGTGGATGCCGATGAAGATGGAAGAAGATGCAGCACAAACTTCACAACCTCATGGACAAATACAAGGTGATGGCCAAAAAAGGAGGAAGCCTCGTCCTTGGTAGACCAAATGTTCACTAGCACGAATTTGCCTTACAGTGCAGAAGTGATGGCCAAGCCATTGCCACCAAAGTTTAGGGTCCCTCAGATAGATTCGCCGAAGAAACGCATGCAGGGCCTTCCCATTGACCCTAAAAGGCGCAACAGGGGCATGGTTCTTGTCGTTGGCACCAAACTCAATCTATAGATGACCAATAAGCAACGAGAGGAAGAGAGCTTGAAGGCCTACATGTTCAAATTCAACAAGTAGCGCATCACCACCTATGACCAAGATGAGAAGATCACTCTTGTTGCTCTTTTAGGAGTAGATCGAAACCCATTCATGGCTGAGTTGGCCAGGAATACTCCCACCACACTACCTGAATTCATGGACCAGTTGACGGATTCATAAACGCTGAGGACACACTGCGAGCATTGACAACACCAAAAAAGACGGAGCAAGAGATGGCCAGCAGGAAAGTCGGCCCAATCTAAGATTGCAGACAAGGCTAAAGGAGGACACTGTGACAAAGAGCGAGACGACTCCCACCCGAGAAGTGGGTAGGCACTCGACAGACAGGGCCACATTGATAGTAGAAAAAGGAGGACAGGCCTGCTACTCAGGAAGTCGACCACCAAGATGCTGGTCCCCAATATTGCACTTACCACCATTTTGAAACCCATAATACAACTGACTGTAAATCCTTCAAGGGAAGAAGGAAAGAGCGGTGTGCTCGGCCCCCTAGCACCATGCTGGTTGGTAGGCGGAATGGGAGTGGAGCCAAGGAAGGTTTGCCAGGTCAAGAAGAAACGAGAGCCGAGTGAGGCGGCCAGAGCAAGAACCCCGGCAAAAAGTTCTTTATCACCGCCCCGTGAAAATAGCCTCAAGGGTGAGATCTGGGCCATAGTCAGGGGGTTCGCTGGGGGCAGGCCCACTTCTTCCAACAAAAAATCCATTCCAAGAGGGCGCGATTCGAGGAAGTCTTATTTGGCCCAGCACCTCCCTACCAAGCAGAGGAAGGCGAGCTTGCACCAACCGTCACTTTTGGGAGGCCGATGAAGATGGGATCCTCTACGCCCCATGATGATGCCTTGGTGGTGACAATGCAGGTGGCTAACTACACCAACAGAGAATCCTCATTGACAACAACAGCTCCGTAGACATCCTTTTTGGGATGCCTTCTCTCGAATGAGGATTGATCCTGACCGCCTATGACTAGCACCCATGCCACTGAAGAGATTCACGGGGACGTGGTTAAGCCCATTACTCTTTCAGTCCTGTTCGGAAAGGCCCCCCACACTGCCTCCACGATGACTAACTTCATAGTGGTGAAGGCCCCCTCCTTGTACAATGCCATACTGAGACGAGCTACACTCAACAATCTTCAGCGGTAACATTAACTTACCACCTGAAGGTGATGTTCCCAACCCTAACGGGAGTGGGCGAGATCCGCGATGAACAAGTCTTGGCACGTGAATGTTATGTGCAAGAAATGAAGCCGACGAAAGGTGGGGTAAACGTAATAGAGCCCCTAGACGATAATCGTTCCCCGCCACCTAATCATGAGTTAGCATAAGGGGAGAAGCCAAGAATGAGCCACTCCTCGACAAGTTCTCTAGGCTCGTATAAGCTCAAAGGCTCACAAGGAAAGGACCTGTGACGCCCATGAAAGGCCAAGCACCTACGGGAGTAATTTTGTTGAAAGTGTAAGATGTGTTTGATTTCGATAATGTATAAAATATGAATGAAATTGTGATTGTCTCCCAGAAGTATGATGTTTTTTATCCAAGTCCCAGGGTGAGTCCAGTCTAACGTACTGCTCATGCCTGAGGGGTAAACGAGGTGAGTGCAGTCTAACGCACTGCTCAACCTCCATCAAGTCTCTAAGTCCCCAGGGCGAGTCCATCAAGTCCCTTAAAAAATGAAAAAGAGAAGAAGAAAAAAGGGAGAGAAAAAATAAAGCAGAAATCAAATCAGCAACAAGAAGAGGCAGTGGAAGAAATAAAAGGGCACATAAGAGCCTATCTTGGAAAAGAAAGCGTTAAGTGTACCCGCCATCCCTGGCTGGACACATCATGGGTTCTCTCAAACATGGACTCAGCTTCTCCTTCAGTTGTCGGCTCCTTAGGGGCTTCCCCTACTACCGACTTGACACCAGTCTCTTGCAAGACCACGGCGGAGGCCATGGTGGCAGCAGTGGAGGTCAACACAACCTTAACCTCGGGAGAGACCACCAGATCCTCGTTGGCCTCCACTACCGCCTCCAAGAACTCAACCTCGGGTAAAACCACTAGGACTTCTTGGAACCCCTTGGGGTGGCAAGAGGAACGTTATTGAGTGCCACAACTGACAAAGAATGGAGACGAAATATGAAACAATAAGAGGAGGGGGGAAGAGCATGAAAAAGAGATTTAAGGGAGTGGGAAGAAATCGAAGACAGATGGACTCAAAGCAAAACAAACTTGGGGTTAAATAGACATTTGCAACCTTGAAGTTCCCCAGACAGCAAGAGAGCACCCGCTATAGAGGGGAGAGTGGGCTGACACATATCCTGTGATGCATGCTTCACAAAGCCAAATGGGGTAACTAGGAGAGAAACTACCAGACGTTACCCAAGGAGAGGGAGCCAGACATATACATTCTAGGGCAACGTGGCCTGTTAGAAGGATGCCATCAGGACAATTCACTAGTAAAGAAATTTCTACTGAACTTGTTCAGTAAGAATTGGCAAGGTAACTAGGAGGGATATTGCGCACCTGACCCATGATAGTTAGGCTTGTACAAAATAATGAGGCCCAGGGTAGCCTAGGACTTACCCTCCAAAGGCCCCAGAATCGTCGAAAGGACCCGGGTCTCCAGTTGCATCAACTGACAAAGGCCACGTCGCACGGGAAACCAGACAAATGGGGACATATGGGAGATGCAAACAGACTCTTTTAATAAATGGACCTAACATAAAATATTCAACTAAATGAGGGTTAAGTTTGATCAGAGTGTGAATTCAAAATTATAATGACCTCTAAACATATATATATATATATATAATATATATATATATATGTTAATCATCACTTTCTTAAAAAACTTTGAGCAGATACGATCAGCACATAATTAAAGTCCAAAGATATTCATATATACACATAATTATGAAAATAATAAGAGCCCTCTTTAAAAAAGAAAAAGAAAAAATGATGATCAGAATTACCAACCTGCAAATTTCCGATGAAGTATAAAAACAGAAGCAAACCAAAGATCGAGATTAAAACTGCGAAGCAGTTTTCCCAGAAATCAGGACTTGTTTCAAGGTTTTGACCAAGTGAACTGCCAAATCAATTGGAATGCAGGCTATGTATGAGTTAATAAAATTAGAAAACATTAATATGTATAATATGCTCAAAATAAACAAGCAAAATCTAGAGTGATCTAAAATATATATTAATACGCCCACGATATCATACAACACATGATCATGATAAACAACGACCATCATCTAAACAACAAAAAAAAGCAGTCATATTAATATTGCAGTCATGCACAGATTATTGCAGATAACAGATGTATGCTTCTTGGAAATCCTGGATGGAATGTGAGTTTTTTCTATAGGAAAGCAAATGTAGTGGCTCATAGTTTAGAAACATTTGCTTTATCATGTGAAAATGAGTGTGTTTGGATGGAAGATGTTCCATCATCGATTATGAGTATGATTTTGACAGATAAAGTCTGTATTGATTGATAATCAATGAATTAGTCTGTGCTGATTTTTTATTTTTTTTCAAAAAAAAACCGTTATATTTATGTGCATGCATGACTACATGGATATATGAGATGAGAGATGCATGGATGCATGGAAACATTTTTCTTTCATGCAGATTTACATTCTCTAGGCCGAAATAAATTGATTTTCGTGCGGTTTTTTTTTTTTTTTTTGGTTTTTGTATGATCTATTTTCACCCAAATTAATAAATAACTTATCTTACCGGCCTATGTTAATTTTATGATAATTAATAATTACAATGGAATAATATTCAGTACTTATTTCGTTTACTTTTTTCAATCTTTTCTTCTGATAGTAAAAATAACCCAAATAAATTTGATATGTTGTTCATGTCATGATCATGAGTGAGAACCAAGGAATGGAATTATGGCAATGGAAATTATATATTGACTAGCTAGAAATTTTAAGGGAAACAATTAATGTCTTTATACCTTCAAATGATCATCTTTAATTTGTTGAAATTAATATTGTGGTAGCTGAATTACTATTTTGACACGTTGGACATTTAAACTAAAACTTTTAATCAAATATGACTTTCATTCGAAGGATATTAATGTTAAATGAGATGTCAACCAGTTAGATCCTTACAGTACATGTCAAATGAAATGAATCTTGCAGCCAATGTAAAACTCGAGAAAAATAGACTGTTTTGAGGTGGAGGGCTGCTTGGTCATTATGTGTAAAGCTATATAAGAGGTTCTCTGTAATTCATTTAAACAAAATGTAATGCAGTAAGTGATACAAGGAAGGGAAAGAGAGAAACCCGAGTGGTTAGACTTTCTTCCAAGAAAGGTTTCATGAGAGGTGTTATCTTGTAATACTCTAATCTGTATTTGAATGATTTCTCAAATAAAGAATAGCTCTTAGCTGTTCTTGCTATGGAAGTAGATCATTAGGATCAAACCACATAATTCTCTTGTGTATTTTTCTATTGCTTTCACTTGTTTAAGTTTTCTATGGAGTGCTTGGCAATCTTGGCAAGTCAGTTCAATTCTGGAGACCAATACAGAGGTGACATAATTGTAACAATTATTATTTCTACTTTTAATCAAATATCACTTTTAATCTGAGTTTCTAACAGGTTTTGAATTTCTACTTCAACATATTCGAAGGATGATGAGGGATTTTCAAAAAGTTCAAGTCTTGCAAGTGAATCGACTGGGTAATATGGCTACTCATCAGTTGGCAAGACATGCATGGGATGTCAATGATATTGAGATCATGTGGTGAGATTTTAGTCATTCTATTGTAAGTCAAGCTATTTGGCTTGATAAGATCAATATTTGTAAGGACTCTATTTAATTTCAATGAATGATTGTCTGGTTATCAAAAAAAAAAAAAATCACTTTCATTCAATTTTAATCATTGAAATAAGTAAGGAAAAAAATATATGCATATGACATAATTTTAATGAACTGCTGGATATTAAGATCATATGATTATCATGCACATATATCTTAGTATTTCTGGTTGTACGATGTAGTAATAATGTCTCAAAGTAGTACGTACTTTCAATATTATATTATATATGTTTGATTATATTGATAAAAATGGGGGAGAAAGTTTAAAGGAACAAATTAAAATGCATGTACGATTATGTACACGTGTGATGAAAAAAGATATATAGCATGAGACATGCATGTATGGTTGATCTTGATCAGATGACAAGTATCATAAAAAATAAAAATAAAAATTTGAAATATCTCAAAAAAAAAAAAAAAAAAGTGTAACATGCACAAACCTCAAATTTCGCAGGCCCCACCAGAAACTATACATGTTCTTTTGCGGAAAATCCATGGACGTCAGTATACCGGATTGACGGGCTTCTTGGAATATTCCAAAATGAAAGAGAGTGGTATTTGGTATTTGGTTTTTCTATAGAGCAATAATCATTTAAAATCGTGTAATTTCTAAAACCATCATCACAGTCTAAAGAAGTAGTCTTGCTACATCCAATATCATGCTCACAGGCCAACTCCCAGCATGTGGTCTCTCGTCCGATGGCGATGAAGTACCAAAAAGCACCCAGTACCTGATCAAAGATACATACCAATATTTCATCCATCTCTTAAATATTAATGGTTTACAGTGCAATTAATTATAAATCAGTATAAAATTCTATATATATCATGAGAGAGATATATATATATATTTATATAAATCGGTATGATGAAACTTACATGACTAGCAACGAGATACAGATAGAGATTCAAAAAAGCTTTCATCACTATAATATTCTTGAGCCTTTCATCACTCCTCCTAGTAGTTTTAGATGCGTTGATATTCTTGTTGAATTTTCTCCCACAATCTGTAGATACTGAAAATTCTTGGCACATATTGCGAAACTACAACTGCAGTTAGGAATTTCTTCAAGTTCCAGGATTTTGAACGGCTCATTTTAGGAATTATTGGCAGTAGCACCTGTTGTGTTGATACATATCAAAACTCTACTTATATATAAGTAATATTGTTTGAATTTATAAAATTAGAAGCAGAAAAGTTTGTCATAGTACCTGGGGGACTGGAAGAATACCGAGAATATTAATTACGTAGTCTGACCTCGTGTAAACCCTTCTATGAGCAACCATGTCCCCAAAGCAACCAAATCCAGGAACGATCGCGCACAAATAGCAATGATTTTCAATTTGTTATCTATAGTAATGCATTTGGAATTGGTAGCCTCGTTGATGACAGGAAGATATAAGAACAAAAGGTCCACTGCTACTCCAACTACGCGCACCACTAAAAACGCCACATCCCAATTGAACAATAGTGAAATAAAAGTTTTCACCTGTTCTTTCGTTGTTTTTTGTTCTGAATCAGTAGTACCATTATTCTTGGGACCTTGCCTCTCCATATCGGCCACTTCCCTGATAGCACAACATATGTGTGTATATATATATATATATATATGGACCAAAAACATTAATAGAGAGGTAGCAATTATATATATAAATATATATATATATATATATATATATATATATATATGTGTGCTTGCGCATGCATGCATATATACACATATATGGTCAACATGACAAGTGCTATATATTCATTATTATTTTAACTATTATTATTTCGTCATCCTTCATGTGTTATTAAATCTTGAGTAGAAAATTATTTATTATGATTTTTTTATTTGTCATTCATTTGATGTCACGTAAAAAAAAAAGGAAGATAAAATAACATTTTTAAGACATCGTATAAATTTTACACTACACATGATAGAGCGTTTTCTAACTAATAGATGGAACTCCGTATTCTTATAAATTAAAGGAGGTTTCAATTACAACGCAAATAATTTGGCTAAATCAATCGGTGGTATAAAATTAAATCTCGTCTGTCATGGAGTTTAGATTATTTAATTAACAAGTTCTTTAAAAAAACTAAGAATTCAAAGACGGATTGATCTATATATATTTAATCCATAAATTAAAATTTGCTAATATTTTTACATAATGATCACATTAATTAAGAATCAAATTAATCACGGTAGAACTATATATACAAAAACCAACACTCCACTTGGAAAATTATTTCAAGTAGCACTGCCAGATCATTTTAATTTATTTGCTTCTAAAATCATTGAAGTACGTACAGCTTGCGAAAACTGGAGCGTGTCATTTCCAAACTCCTCATCTTGGTTATAACAGCACGGTTTCCCGGCCCGATGAAGAATTGAGCCCTGAAAGTTGGTCAACCCAAGGAATTACTTCTTCATGCACCACGAAAATTACTCGCAATACCAAAACCCATGCAGAGTTACAAGTTTAAATAGAATACTTGTATTTAATCGCACATTCTCCCCAAGTTGCAGTGCCCTATAAGAATTGATAGTTCAAGGCACCAAATGGTCGCAAAATTTCTTATGCACCTAATTTACAAGAAATAATCAAAAGCTCGAAGGATGATAAGAACAAATTAAAAATATTGGTGGTAGTGACGGCCCGGTGGATTACCAAAGAGCAATGTTTTATATTCTGTTCTGCATGGTGATCATTCTAATGTAAGTTGGTATAGATCATATATTTCGGTTTCGGTACATTTCAGTATACCAGTTATTTCGGGATTAGTCATATAAATATATATATATATACACACACACAACCGAAAGAATTGAAGAGTTATAAGAGCACTCACAATAGCTTCTTCATCCTATATTTTAAAATATATTATTAAAACCTACTTTTTCTATTTTACATACTGACTTTTATAATATGTCATACATCAGCTTCTTTATTTTTTCTTTATATCATTTAAATATTATTTTTTTAATATTTTTTATTCATTTCAAATATTTTCTCTAACTATCAATAATATCCTCATGTCTTTTGATATTTGCAATATCTCCTTATATACAATGTTATATAATTATGTTCTATTTTAAATTAATCAAAATTTATAAACTAAACCAAAATATAAATTAATTCAAAAAATAAAAAATAAATATTATATAATAAAATTAATCAGAATTAGATTCTTTCTTTCTGAAAGTATATATATATATATTTGATATTTTTGTATAACCTATAGCAATTCTAAAATATAGATATATATATTTGATATTAAAATTAATGCTGCGTTGTTGAGTAGAGTAGCAGAAAGGAAGTATATTTCATATGAAAATTAACGTCAGCAGTGCAGTACCGTGCAAATCAGTGCGTGGGAGACGGAAGGATTAGAGAGAAATGATTAAAAAATATTTACAATTGTGAATAGTCACCGCTAGATGTAGCGTAATACTGTAGTCAACTGTAAATTAGAGATGAAATAGATAACTCAATGGATGCAACTTTTAGACCATTTTCTTCAAATTATACAAAAATAAAGGTTTTACATGATCGGTTGGGAGTGCTCTAAAATGAATATACTGTTAAAAATTTTAAAGACTGTACTTTTATTCCACTAGCTAGTACTAACCATAACAAAAATGAAAATATAATAAAAAAGAAAATACACCACTGCTCTAATGTCCAGACCAATTACTATAAATCTTTTAAGTTTTTAACTTGACGCGGATTATCCATACAAAATGAGGAATATTTCGAATCCTACACTTACGCGGGAACTTTAAGCTTTAAATCATTTCTAACGAAATTCAACAGAATACCTCCAAATATACAGAAAGAACTAAACACAATTAGCCAACGCAAGTGGAAGAGAGACGCAAAAACCAAACTGGAACCGAAAGACAAAAAAATAGAATCAAAAAGTGAAAAAGTCGAAGACAATCACTCGGGAGGTGCTGGACTGGGAAAACAAATCGATGAAACCGAGATAATAAAACAAGATAATATAAGCGCACCGAACAAGGAGAGTACGTACTAAGAGTAATTAGACAACCAAGATGTAAAGTACAGGCCAGATGGAGAACTCCGTGGTTGACCAGTGCAAGAAGAAGATTTTTCTACTTCTCCGAAGAGAGAGAGAGGATGTTAGCGGAAATTGGTGAGTCAGAGACAGGGGAGACGACGGCTTATATAGTTGTTTAGAGTATTTACAATCTAAGTATGCAAGACTTATATATATATATATATATATATATATATATATATATCTACTTGGAGAAAAAATTATAATTTTAATAGTGGATAATACACTTTTTCAAAATGATGTGTGGGACTTACATATCTTAAAATTATATCTAATATTATTTAAAATAATTAAGACGGGATTAAAATATCCGAATTCACTCTTTCATAGGAGTGTAAGTTTGGACCGAAAAACCGGAAAACTGATCCGAACCGGACTGGTTGGGCCGGTTTTCCGATTTTTCGGTCCAGAATTGGTTCTTTATTTGCACAAACCGGTTGAATCCGGTTCGGTTCCGGTTCTATAATTTTTGAGACCGGATCGGTTGAAGAAAAAAATAAAATTACATATATAAGTTTTATACAAAAATAATATTATACAAAATATTTTTTATATAGAAGTTTTATATATAATATATAAAAAGAAATAAAATCACTCAAATGTTATTACTAAATTTTGATAAGTACATAGGACATTAGTAGTTATACTAATATAGAGTATAGTTATAGTTATACTGATATAGTTATATTAAATCACTGTAACTAATATTAATATATAACTAACACTAATAGTTTAATATAGATTATAATTATAGTTATACTAATCTAGTAATACTAAATCACTATAATTAATACTAATATATAACTAATACTAATATAGTATTTGACTTTAGTAAAGCATATTTTTTTAATAAAGTAGATTTTTTTAATAAAAGTATAAAACAGATTTTTTTAAAATATTTTTTTTTATAAACAGATTTTTAATTATAAATTGTTAAACTTACATTTAAAAAAAATCGAAAAACTGGACCGGACCGGATCGAAAACCGGTAAACCGGAAGTACTGGTTTAGGAGGGTAACCGGTACGCAATCGGTTTTGAAAAATGTAAAACTGGTATATACTGGTTCGGTCCTAAATTTTGTCCAAAACCGAACCGGACCGGTTACACTCCTACTCTTTCATATAGTTGACTTGTATTTGTGGCATGGATTTTTTTCACCAATATTTTCAATCTCATATCATGCAGTGTAGAGCACGTTAAGTAAAATATTTAATTGGATCAAATTATGATGTAAAATCCAATTTATTGCCATTGTTTAAAAAAAAAGATTGGAGAATTTGCTGGTTTGATACCTAGTAATATCTTTATTACGACATTCACGCCCAACAAATGAAGATATATAAATAAAATTAGAAGATTATCCTCTTTGCATGCATGACAAGAATCTTTTCCATTAATTCAGAATACAAGTCAAGCCACACAAATCTAATTTCTTTTTTATTTTTTTCCTACTTTTTGAAAGGGACAGAAATGCATGGGTTCCCACACAGGTTCCTATTCACTCATGTCAACGTACTACCACGTGACGGAAGCTGATATCGTCATGACCTAAAACAACACTTGAATCTTATTAAAGTTAAGTTCGAACTAAATATATTTTATATAATATAAAATTAATATGCTCGAAAGTAAACTACTACAAATAAAGATATATGAATAAAATTAGAATCTATATATATATATATATATATTAGGATTTCCTACTAACGCGAGAATATTTCCCATTAATTCATAATCCAAGCCAAGTCACACAAATCTAATCTTAGTTTTGAAAAGGACATACATGGTCCCCACACTTTCTATTCACTGCCCACTCAGTACCGCGTGACCCTACCAATTGCAGAAAATTGATGAATGGTCGATGAATCTGAATGCGATCTATATGTCATGTGTGTGTATGTGTGAATTAAGCACCTCAATAATCTACAAGTTTTCTGGCTGTCCATGCAACTCAAAGAAAAAGACACTGCATTAATTATTTTTGCTTCATATTATAAATACAGATATTGATCAGTTGCTATAGGATCAATAAAAAGGGTAGATATCCATCACTGCAACTTTTATTGTATATGGTATCTTGAGAGTACTAGCCAGCATTATTGATATAACTATTAATTTGGGTTGGATTTTTTTTTTTGACTCGGTGTGGAATCTGGATAATTAGATTTCAATTATCGGTTATGGCCCAGAAAAAATCCGAGTCGGTATCTGCATAGTAAAACTCGGGTACACCTAGTTCAGGTACCGGATTTTAAATCCGAAACTCAGGTTTAGACCCAATACTTGGGTTTTTTCCCAATACTTGGGTTTTTTTCTTTAATCCGATTCAACTTTGCATATTTCCATAACAAACCAGTGCTCACACACTTTGCTCTCTAACGTCTCCAGTCATATTAATTCCCAAATGTCACTACTTTCAAAAAATCAAAATAAATACACAAGAAGAGAGTCTATTGTTTCATAATCGAATTTCAATGCTTATCTACAACTATACCTTTTTGTTTTGGCACCCACATTTTGGATTCCTCACATTTTGTCTTTATCTATACCTTTTTGTCTTTGTTAAATTGTTTCCTTCTTTTTTCCTTCTAGTCTCGTTTTTTTCGGAAGACATATCATTTCATTTCATCTCATCTCAATTTATCATTATAATTTTATTAATTCCAATACAAAATAAAATAAAATAATTCAATTTTTTCAAATTCATCTCATTTTCTCTCACCTAATTATTATAACTTTCTCAAATTTTAATACAAAATAAAATAAATAATTCAACTCAATTCAACTTAACTCATCTCATCTTATCTCATCTTTAAAAACAAACAAGACGTCATCTTCATGATCGTCTTGTTCTTCTTTCGAATACTAGAATGACAATCGTAATGACAATCTCAACGAAAGAAGAGTGAGAGATTTTGGTGATCTCTTTCCCATAGCATTAGAAAAAAGAAACAGTACACTGACTATCCGATTATTTTTTTTTATGAATTCTAATGATCAGGGTTGCGATTACTTCATTTTAGGATTGGAGAATTTCTAGTTTGACGCCTAGTAATATCTTTATTATGATATCCTCACCCAACAAATGAAGATATATAAATAAAATTAGAAGATTATCCTCTTTCTATGACAAGAATCTTTTTCATTAATTCAGAATACAAGTCAAGCCACTCAAATCTAATTTCTTTTTCTTTCTTTTTTCCGACTTTTGAAAGTGACAGAAATGCAGGGGTTCTCATGTGTGGTTCTTATTCACTCATGCCAACGTATTACTCCGACCGCGTGACGGAAGCTGGATGTCGTCACTAAAACAACAATTGAATCTTATATTTAAAGTTAAGTTTAAGTTCGAACTAACTATATTTTATGTAATATAAAAGTAATATGCTCAATCGTAAACTATTACAAATGAAGATATATAAATAAATGAAATTAAAATATTAGGCTTTCCAACGCAAGAATTTTCCCATTAATTCATAATCCAAGTCAAGCCACACAAAATCTAATCTTTTTTATTCCTATATAGTTTTGAAAGGGACAGAAATTGTCCCCACACTTCCTATTCACTGCCAAGGTAGTACCACTACGTGACCCTACCAATTGCAGAAAATTGATGAATGGTCGATGAATCTGAATGCGATATATATATCATGTGTGTGTATGTGGAATTAAGCACATGAATAATCTCCAAATTAAGTTTTCTGCCTGTCCATGCAGTTCAAAGAAGAAGACATTGCATTAGGACCAATAAATACAGATATTGACCAGTTGCTATAGGACCAGTTGTACTGGCTAGCATTTATTATTGATAAGACCTCTTCCCATTCACTCATGCCAACGTAACCGCGTGACGGAAGCTGAATTAGGACCAATAAATGTCAAGCTGATCGTTACTTAATGCTTTTCAGAAGGGACTGTTTTTTCACGTGAGTGTAATGAAAACTCCTCTGCCCCTCACCCACCCCTCATCTCGGGCTCATGATTGTACGTTGAAAATGTGCCTGTCGTTGATTTTAAGCTCAATTTATTTATAAATATAAAAAATACTAATTTAATAATTTTGGAAATAATTAATATTTTTTATTTGATATTTTACAAAATAATTTAATTAAAAAAATATTGTCAATTTATAATATTATTATAAAATATAATATAAAAAATAGAAATTAGATAGATAATTTATAATTTATTATTATTTATTAATAATTTATAAAACTCACATCTATCTTATCTCTAAAAATTTAAAATTATCTTATTTCACTTTGAATCTAAACACACAAAACTTTTAGAAAATATATCATTTTATCTCTAGTTAACAATTTTATTACTATATATAAATAATGTTCACTTATTTCATATCATTCCTGAATTTAAACGGAGATTAAAATGTAAAATTTGAATCTTATTAAAGTTAAAAAAATGATTTATACAAATTTTAAATAAATAAATCTTATACCGGTCTTTATAAATTTATCATTTTTCACAATGATAATATCTATTTTTTTTAATAATAATGCTTATTTGTCTGTTTACTCAAAAATACAAATGATCAGGGTTGCGATTACTTCGTTTTAGGACAGGAGAATTGCTGTTTTGACACCTAGTAATTATATCTTTATTATGATATCCCCACCTAACAAATGAAGATATCATAGAGCATCTATATTGATATATGTATATATATATATACAAAGTTATATTTATATAATATGACCTTAAAATTATCTATATTGACTTATACATATACATATATATAGTTATTATGAACAGTTATTATCTAAATTTAGATAGTAACTATTCATTTGACAAAACATATTTTAATAATTATTTTTCTCTCCTTTCACTCTCTCTCACAATCTTTTCCTCTTCTCTCTCTCAATAACACAACAAACATTCACCTACACATTCATTTTATTATTATAATATATTATATATATTTTTACATTTTATTATATTTTTAACATAATATATAAAAAAAAATTTATTTTTTATTATTGAATTTTATATTATTAATATCAAATGTACGTAGTGGATGTTAATTGAAAAATATATATAAAAAAATTAATTTTAGAAAAAAATTAAGAAAAATATTTTATTATTATATTGTCTCAAATATGTATAAGCCAATATAAAATTTTTACCTGAATGATAAAATGAATATGTAAAAGAGGTGATTTTGTACGTGTGTGTATATATATAGACAAATACTAATGCTCTTATTTATCTATTATATAAGTGTCTATCTATCTGTTACAGTGTTTTCTCTACCGTTAATTTTTCTTGTTTCTTGTTGACTCCGTTAACTTTTGCCCAGCGCTGTAGACCAGCTGGCCTAGGTCTTAGGAGAAGGTACAGTAGATCCCCAAGATCAAGATCGTGACGATCATTTTGTGTGCTCTGGGTTGAAATCGTACCATCATTGTTCATCAATATGGCCAGACTTGCCGAGTATCCTCATCTTTCTGTACTGCAGCTTTACGTATAAAGAGATATTTTTCTTGGGTTGCGAGCAAACCCACTGACCATTAAAGTATGCGAAAAAATCTTGGGATCAGCCCCTTCTCATGCATCCTTCGGAATACACCATACGTGGTAAATACATTAACAAATTTGTCTCTAAGCAAATTGACAATTTTATCCCCAAGTCCTACGAAGCCCCCCTTCCCCCCGATTTCGAAATCATGTGAAAATCTGAGATGCGATGAACGGCGTTGCCGTGACTGGGGTACGACGGTGGGGGCTGCTGGGAGGTCGTGGGGCTCGATGGTGGTGGCTGGGCTGGCTTACAGCAGCGGGCGGCGGCATTTGGAGTTACATTTGTGTGAGACCCATTTCGGGAGTGGAGAGGGGGCTGCGCGTGGGGGCTCCGTGTAGAGGCTTGAAGGTGGCTGGAGGGTCGCCGGTGTGAGGGGGAGCTGGTGAGGTGGTCGGTGGCGCTGCTGGGTGGCCGATAGTGGCGGAGAGAGGCCGAACCGCGCGATGCGATTGCTCGGCGAGGAATCGATACGCGGCACGGCGAGGGAGGAGATGGGGCTAGAGGCTGACGATGGTGGTGTCCGGTGACTGCAGTACCGACGGTGAGGTTGGAGGCTGACGATGGTTGTGGCCGGCGACTGCAAGTGGCGGGGCTGGGTGAGTTGAGAGAGGGAATCGAGTGGGAGAGGGGCTGAAGGCGTGAAAAAAAAAAAGAAAAAAAAAGAAGAAGATGAGAAATGCTTGACACGTAAGGTGTGCTCCGGATCAGCAAGTGGCTGATCCGTAGCACAGCTAAAAAAAAAAAACCAAGCCAACAGTGTTGCTCTCTCGCATATATAGCATACTTTAGAGCTGTGCTACGGATCAGCCACTGTTCATGGCTGATCCGGAGCACACCTTACGTGTCAAGCATTTCTCATCTTTCTTTTTTTCTTTTTCTTTTTATTTTTATTATTATTTTTTTTTTCACGCCTTCAGCCCCTCTCCCACCCGATTCCCTCTCTCAACTCACCCAGCCCTGCCACCTGCAGTCGCCTGCCACCACCATATTCAGCCTCCAACCTCACCGTCGATATTGCAGTCACCGGACACCACCATCGTCAGCCTCCAGCCCCATCTCCTCCCTCGCGCGCCGCGTACCGGTTCCTCGCCGAGCAATCGCATCGCGCGGTTCGGCCTCTCTCCGCCACTATCGGCCACCTAGCAGCGCCACCGACCACCTCATCGGCTCCCCCTCACATCGACAACCCGCCAGCCACCTTCAAGCCTCTACGCAGAGCCCCCACGCGCAGCCCCCTCTCCACTCCCGAAATGGGTCTCACACGGATGTAACTCGAAATGCCGCCGCCCGCCGTCGTAAGCCAGCCCAGCCACCACCATCGAGCCCCACGACCTCCCAGCAGCCCCCACCGTCGTACCCCAGTCACGGCAACGCCGTTCATCGCAGCTCAGATTTTCACATGATTTCGAAATTGGGGGGAAGGGGGGCTTCGTAGGACTTGGGGATAAAATTGTCAATTTGCTTAGGGACAAATTTGTCAATGTATTTACCACGTATGGTGTGTTCCGGAGGATGCATGAACAGGGGCTGATCCCAAGATTTTTTCTTTTTTTTTTTCTTCAAGACCACCTTATCAAACACGTACATGAACCTGCTCTAAGCCTCTAATGGCAGCTAAAACATCTTACTTTCTTGGCAAACATGTTCTCCAACCTGTCTTTATGGTGAGAAATAATACATTTATCGACCGGTAAGCTAGTAGCAAAATTTCTTTTGCCATGGGTCTCTTCGTGACAATAAGTGTTTTAACATTATGACGTTTGGTGAAAAGTAAATATTCCCACAATCACACTAGTCGGGGAAGATCATTTGTTAAGAAGTTATATCGGGGAAATTGCTTATTTCCTGTGAATGCTTTCGTGGTAAAGTTCATGTCTTCCATTAAGATTTTCCTTGTAAAAATCGTATCTAAATTTTTTAACCCACCAAAAGCGTCATTACAACAAGATTTTTTTGATGAAAGTGTTGGTGGAATTCACCATTTCGGAAACCCATTGCTAGTCGGAAAAGATTATCTATTGCGAAATTACATGATAGGAAATACGCATTTCCCATGAATTCTTCCTCGGCAAAACTGATTTGTATTTTTTTTCCATTGACATAAAATTGTGGCTAACTAGTTGTTGTCATGGCAATTTTTGGTGGTAATTAGTCTTTCACGACTATCATCAGGTTTGGTTCACCCCTTAGCTATCTGACGAACCTGTTTCTTGGGAAATACAGTTGTGTAAAAAGCATATTTTGTGACCAACTCAAATTCACATTAAAATGTTTGTTATCACCAATGACAACTAGAATACATATGATCTGTTATCCCACAAACATATCCAAGTACAATAGCAAGTTTTGAAACTCTTTCAATACAATATACCATCAACAAATAACTTGAACACTGCCTCAAAATATAACAAACCTGACTTCAAATAAGCAACATATTATACATTTCATTATATAGCATTGTAAGTTACAACTCTGTCCACATTATGTCAACCAAGTAGTTAAAGGCCATGAAACCTATAACTGCAAATGCTTGCAAATAGAATCCAAGGACAGGAGGGAATTACAAATCCTTGTACCACTTAAACTGCATGTATGATAATTGCAGGACATATAGACACTTTCCAAACCAAAAAAAACACATGCTGCAGTCATGTCCCTTCTCTATCCAAGCTGTGATCTGGAATACATCAACAGTTGTATCTTTCATGGACTCTATATATATATATATATATATATATATATATCTACCAACTTGGATGGTACATCATTTTACATGAAGTGGCATATTCCAAGAAAAATACTGCTATATCAAGTAACATTATAATATATCCATCATTGGGAATTGCTGCAGTGGCATATATATATATATCCCAAACTTTTTCAGCTACCTTTATACGAAATTAACATTTCCATCAAGGCCCTAGCATGATATCTACTGAGACAATGCAATTATATTAAACTGTGTAATTCCATGAACTATTAGAATATATACTGTGTAATTCATCAGCAACCAATACTATATCCCATATTGCAAGTTATTGTGACAAATTATATTCAACTAGTTTGCATGTAGTTTTTCTCTGGTTAATTCTACTTGATCTACACGATCACACTAGTTCACATTATATTTCGTGTCAATAAGTTATGGTTCTCGTGGCGAGTAATCATCATCAAACATGGACCACCTTGAACTATTATTTCATCCTACATGGATAAAGAGTAACATTTCACATGCAGGAAATATGAAAGCAAGCCATTGAATACTCCGCAGATTGGTGCCCCCACAATCCAACCAACCAACCAACCAACCAACCCACTACTGGTTTGATTCTGTGAATTGTAGTTAACTATTCGTTCATGCAAAATTCCAGCAGTTTTTTTTCCCTACACCAACCAAAAATGAAACTAATAAACACAACGCTCTCTGGGATAAATTAATAAAGTATCGAACTAGTTGAATTCTTACATGGCAGTGGACACACCTAGCTTTGGTTCAACCATATTACAATATAACACATATCTATATATATATATATGCAAAACAGTACTGTTGACCATCAATGGCTAGTTGTATTCTGATTTTCATAGATCCCACTTGTTAGAAGTGGGTCTAAACTAGTTGTGAATCGTTGTCATGTATTATAAGGTTAGCTAACACTAAGCAAACTGCTAAGCACATCAACACCAATCTGACATGTGCCAACCAATGTCCTCGTATGCCAACCTCATCCACTATGGCTTTTATTTCATCAACTTGAAAAACAGCAAGTCCAAGTTTTATACTTACTGCTATCCAAGGAATACAGCGCGCGCTAATGCAAACGAGTTGAAAGGCTCTTCATCTCCACCAACACCTTTCTTACATTCCATGAAATGGGGTGCCTGCTCATGGATTTGCAGAAACCTGCATAGTCCCAAAAGTGTAGATATTAGCCTTCTTGGTCTGGTTTATCTTATACACAATCTACAAACCATTAATTAAAACTGAAAAAATATAGACAAATTACCCCTTCATGCTAACCACAGCTCTCCCTGAAAAACTGGTCAATCAAAAGTGATATCTTTTTCTAGAACAACTCAAACTCATTACCAAAAAAAGTTACATGATCCCCACCTTACTTTTCCTCCACTGGTTCTTACATACCCAGCCCCTCATCTTCCTCCTGTGCAAGTAGCAAAATATTTCCAGCGTGTACAATCGTCCATGGCCATTGGATTGTTACCATCCACAAAACAATCCACAAAAAAATACACCACAAAAAATCTCCTCAAAAAATCCAGCAAGCAAGATGCCTAAATATCACCCTATGAGTCTCTCTATTAGACTCACTACCTCCCTCACTACAAGAAATCTGGCATTTTCCGGCGCTTAAAATTGCCGCAAAAAACTCCTAAATTTGCTGCAAATGGTATTTTCCAGCGATTTTTACTGTGTCGAACGTTCGTCGCAATTGTCTACTCACTTAAAAGTAAAACAAGCGAATTTCAAAAATCGCTGTAAATATGAACTTTTTGCGTCAATTTATTTTCGCCGAAAATTTCTATTACATCGCCGTAAATACACATTCGGTTTGCCAATGAAATCACTGGGAAAACTTTTTGTGGCGATTTATAAACGTCGCAAATATTTAATAACTCGCCGTGAATAAAATGATCTATTGCAACAGCCTATTAAATCACTGTGAAGAGTATTTGCAAAGATATAATCGCCGCAAATACTAGTAATAGTCGGCGGAAATAAGTATTTCTGACAATATGTAAGCGTCGCAAAAAAAAGGAGATATGGTATTTCTGATGACACTCTTCCAGATGGCTACAATGTGAAGAAAGGAGATATGGTAGCTTACCAACCTTATGCAATGGGCAGGATGAAATTCATATGGGGTGATGATGCCCTGGAATTCAAACCAGAGAGATGGCTCAATGAGGATGGAATTTTCCAACCAGTGAGCCCTTTCAAGTTTACGGCCTTTCAGGTTAGCATAAACTCGAAAAAACCCAATTTCAAGTTTTTTTAACCAAGAGCCTCTGTATTAGCATAAAGTTCAACCAAATGCACTCGAACAATGTACACCTATCTTCAAAACTTATTGCGAGGTTGTACATCACAATCTGAAAAACTGAAAAATCCCCTGAGGCATTCACAAACTGAAAATCGCACAAAACGTAGGAAAAATCCCCAAAACCCACGGACTGCACAAATGAAATTCATTTCACAGAAATTTCATGGGTGTGGAAATTAACTTGAAGTGAATGTGGGTGTGGGTGTGTTCGTGAGAAGCAGAGAAGGAGAAGGGCCTTACCACCGATCGGCAACTTAGAACTCCAAGAACTCCCACAAACGCGTGCAGCACCAAACCCACAAGAAATCTGTAGTGGACAGAGAGACAGGGTCTACTGTGAAGTCTGGGGTTCAAAATCAGAGGATAGAACAAGAGAGAGAGAGAGATGGAGAGAACTTACCCGAAGGAGGATGAGCACCATGCGAGAGAGGAACAGAGATTGCGGAGAGAGGGGGCAGAATGGAGGGAAATAAACAAGGGGAAAATGCGGGGTTATGTAATTTAATCCTTTTTTGCGGTGATTTAATATCGTCGCAAAAGGTTCAAACTGCGATGCAATAGTAGGAAAGTCCATTTAAACGAAACGAAAATAGTTATATATAGGTTATTTGTGGCGACTAAAAATCGCCGGTAATACCGTCTTTTACTTTTTCAACGATTTTTAAAGTTAAAAAATCACTGCGAAATGGCACTTTCACATTTCCGACGAACAATTAACCATCACAACATGTTTATTTTTTTTTCCCGGTGAATTTTTTCCTAGCAAAAAGCAAAAAAGCGCTATTTTATTTGTGGCGAAGTTTGCCGTAACAAAAAGTAAAAAAATCGCCGCAAAAGACCATTTTCCAACTTCATGTGAAGAGATTGCAACGATGCAAATAAAGGTTTTGTGCGGCGATTTTATTTCCAACAGACAAAAAATTGTTACAAAAGGCCTTATTTCTTGTAGTTCCTCCAACTAAGACACCCCATAGTTCATGACTATCTCATATTTAGAAAAATTCAAAGTAAATGATATTAAGCTCCTGAAGAGCTACTTTTACATTGCAATCTTTCCATTCTCTTTCTATTTCTCTTAAGTTTTACAACACGTGATCAGTACGAGATTCTAGCCAACCGTTGTATTCTTTTGATCTTTGGTAATATATTTGCATAGCATTTTTCAAATTACTATAAGCTTCTCTTCCATAAATATTGATATATGCGTATTGCAATATAAATCATTTTATAAATCTTGATATGATCTATGTGATATATTATATAAAGAATAATGTTATCATATCAATGTGATGAATATTCTTGTCTTCTAGGTGTGTTTGCATGATTGAGTTTCTATACAATTAAATTGACGCTCAACATATTTTTCAAACAAGAGAAAATAATTTAAAAAATCAGATTTTTTCTTTTTTTGCAAGGGAATAAGCCAAATGTATTTAGAGTTAGTATCAACTAAGCATGCATAATAGTGAAAATTTTCGATAGGAAAAACAAGGGCATTTCCACATAAATCACAATGATTTTTATAAAAAAAAATGTCAGAAGTAATACTAGAAGATGGTAAAAAATTTTGTTTTCTAAGTTTGAATAAGTCCTTATGACTTGATGACTTGAAGAGCGTTGGCATGGGGGTGTCTCAAACATTGATGCCACACTTCTTCAGAGACCTACTAGAACCAAGTGGAGAAGTGAGCATCATAAGATGGGGACAAGGTATAGAGGTTACCCTTCCGTCACCATTTTAGTACGGCGCGGTTGGTCTTCAATTCCTAAACAATAAAATCAACACTATAAAATTGGCAGTTATAGGGATAATTATAAGTACATTATCCAATAGATAACAAATTTTTGGCTAAATTAGGAACTAAGAGGACATATTTTAAATTAATTCGAGAGGTGTCATTACCAATATACGTATCACCAGTGTGTTTAATAGCATGTGTATTGCCATCACCAATAATAACAACATCATTGTCGAAATAGCGATGATGATTATCGAGTATACCTGCACGACCGGTCATGTGGGGCAAAGCACTGGTGTCTATAGTCCATTCATTATCATAGGATGCATTCTCAAGAGTGAGGGCAACTAAAGCTTAGGGACATCATTAGGCTGATATGCATCACTAAACTGCTTGAGAGCAACGTGAACCTTTTTGCCACAGATTTGATAGGTGTCAAACCAAGTGGATTAACGCCCTTTATCATGTCGAGCAGTGTTAGGATAAACCGGGTATCAAATGCTAATTTAAAATATAACAGTGGAAGCAAACAAAAAAAATAACAATATTCACACATAGATTAATTAGAAAAGCCTCTTCCCTAAGTACCAATACACTATTGGAAATATCACAAGAGGACTACTCTTTCTCTCTCTATAAGTTCTCGGCAATTTCAAACTTAAAAAGTGAAAAGTAGAATGAAAACATTCGTAATTATACTAAAACAACGCAAAATCCTGGAATAAGAACATTCGCTCGAGCGAAGTGTCAAGCGGTGCTCAAGTGAACGTTAGGGTTTGCATCCGGCTCGAGCTGACTATTGAGCAACTGATGAGAAAACTCACAGGTTACGCTCAAGCTGAGTGTCGAGCAGTTGTCAAAAGAATATTCGAGTTGTGTCCAGCTCGAGCTAATTGTCGAGCAAATGATGAATGAACTCTCAAGTTGCCATCCCACTAGAGCTGAGTGTTCAACAAGTGTCGAGTGAACTCACGGATTGTGTTTAGCTTGAGCTAATTCTAGAGCAACTAATGAGCGAACTCCTGGGTTCAAGTTTCGCTCGAGCGGTAGAGATAGCACTCAAGTGAACAATTTGTATAGGCACTTTTTCAATAGGATTCAAGCCACCTCTCAACAAATCTCCACCTTGGCTTGAATTCCACAAAGCCTAACAAAATCCATTAACCAAAAGAACCAACCCCCTCCATCAAATCCCCTAAGGGAATCACAGACCCCGAACACCAATCAAGTCCAAACAGAGTTTGAACTTGTACACTAGGATTGGCTTTGTCATCATATCTGCTAGATTCTCATTAGTAGCAATTTTCTAAATTTCTAACACACCCTCTGTAACAAGTTCTCTAAGAAATTGATATCTGACATCAATATGCTTTGTTCTCTCATGATAAATTTGATTTTTGGTCAAATGTATTGCACTCTGGATTTCACAAAATACTGAAATTCCATCTTTTTGTAGTCCTAAATCATTGATTAGACTTTTCAACCAAATGGCTTCCTTAACAATCTCTGCTGCTGCCATATATTCTACTTCTATAGTTGATAAAGCAATAATAGATTGAAGCGTTGCTTTTCAACTAATAGCAGAATCACACAAGTGAAAACATATCCTGTCAATGATCTTCTCTTATCTAAGTCATCATTATAATCGGAATCAACATAACTAGCAATCCTGGAACTGAAGTAAGTTTCTCTATAAAAAATTAAACCAAAGTTCAAAGTCCCTTTCAAATACCTGAGTATCCATTTCACAGTCTACCAATAAGTTTTGTTCGAATTAGCCATGTACTTGCTAAAAATGCTCATTGCCTGTGAAATAACTGGATGAGTACAAACCATTGCATACATAGTACTGCCAACTGCAGCAGAATAGGGGACACTAGTCATGAACAGTTCCTCCTCGTCTATCTACGAAGATAAGGATGCTAAAAGTTTAAAATGTGTAGTAAGTGGTGTACTTACTGGTTTAGAATTAGACATTCCAAATCTCTGAAAACTTTCTCAATATACTTTCCATGGGACAAATACAACTTTCCAGCTTTCCTATCTCTATCCTGAAAATCTTCTTTACAGTACCTAAGTCTTTCATTTCAGACTCATTTCTAAGTTGGGTTTTCAACAAGCTAATTCTAGATATGCTTTTAGCATATAATCAACATAAAGTAGCAAATAAATGAAAAATCCATCAGATAACTACCTGTTATAAAAGCAACTATCATAGCTACTACTCAAATAACCATGATCAATTATAAAAGAATCAAAATGTTTATACCATTGCCTTGGAGACTACTTCAAACCATACAATGATTTCTTCAATCTGCCACATGATCTTTCTTTCCTTGAACAATAAACCCCTCTAGCTGATGCATGTAAATGATCTCTTCAAGCTCACCATGGTCTACATTGCCACCATAGCAAGTAACACCCAGATTGAACTATGTTTAACAACTAGAGAGAAAACTTCATTGAAGTTGATGCCTTCTCTCTGACTGTAGCCCTTTGCAACTAAGCGTGCCTTGTACTTTGCATATGCAGCACCCTAGATTCCCTCTTCTCTTTTGAAGACCCATTTGCAACCAACAAACTTCATCTTCTTAAGCAACTTAATCAAATCCCAGGTTTGGCTCTTGTGAAGAGACTCAATCTCCTTAATCTTTGTTGCCACTATTGTGTAGACTCCTTACTTTTGACAGCTTTTGAATAACTGGAAAACTCCTAACCATCAATGCCTTATACTGTAGTAAGTGCATACATCACATGTCTGCATGAGCATATCTTTGAGGTGGCCTGATTTGCCTCCCCTGTCTACTAGTAACAATACTATATAGTCTTGCTCATGTTGTGCGCCATTATCAGAATCAAGATCATGCTCATCAGTAATAGCATGATCTTGGGTGTCGCCTGGCATCCCTTGTGAAGCTTCAACCTGTAACTCCACCTTCTTGCCAACCCTGTTCTTCACTTGTAGACATAGTAAACTCCTTTTTCATATTAAGCATGAATTGTTCATCAAATATAACATCCTTACTAATTACAAACTTGGGTGATTTAGGATCATTATAGCACAACTTGAATCCTTTCACCCCCACTGGCATATCTTTGCCCTTGGCTTAAGTTTTCCATTATTAACATGAAAATATGCAGGACAACAAAAAGTTTTCATATTTGAATAATCAAAAGGAGTACCAGACCATACCTCATTTGGAGTTTTCAAGCCAATAGCTGTGGCTGGAGAGCAGTTAACCAAGTAACAAGTTGTGTTGACTACTTTAGCCTAGAAATCTTTAGACAAGCCGGCATTTGAAAGCATACTGCGGGCTTGTCTCACTGTGCGGTGCCTGACAATGCCTTCATCTTTGCAAAATTCATCAAACTCACGTCCGTAAAATTTTATACCATTGTCAGTTTGAAGTCGCGTTACCTTCTTGCATGTCTGATTTTCAATCAAAACCTTCCACTGTTTAAAGTCAACAAATACATCGCTCTTTTATTTTCAGAAAGTAAACCCAAACCTTCCTTGAGCAATCATCAATAAAAGTAAGCAAATACTAAGTTCCAACTTTTGATAGAAAATAAGATGGACCCCAAAGATTAGAGTGAATATAGTCCACAGTGCTTTTAGTTCTGTGAACGCCTGTAGTAAACTGAATCCTGCATTGTTTTCTAAGCACACAATATTCACAAAATTCAAGTTTCTGTATCTTCTGATCACACAACAAACCCTGCTTACTCAGAACTGACATTCTCTTTTCACTCATATGACCCAAACGCATGTGCCACAAATGGGTAATGTCTGAGTCTGGGTCATCTGAAACAGAAACTACTGCTGCACCTGTCACTATACTGCTCTGAAGGAAATAAAGACCATCTGTCTCATCTTCTCTCATTACAATCATGGAGCCCTTTCTAACTCTAATAGCTCCACCTTTACTGGTGTTCCAGAAATTCAAAGAATCAAGAGTGCCCAAAGAAATAAGATTTTTTTTTTCAAATCTGGGATGTGCCGGATGTTAGACAATGTCCTGACAATCTCATCAAACATATTAATCCTAACTGAACCAACCCTAGCAATTTTACATGCCATATCATTTTCCATCAAAATAGAACCATCGTTGACTGGCTCATAGGTAGTGAACCAGTCTCTTAGGACACATATGAAAAGTACAAACTGAGTCTATGACCCACTTGTCACCAAAGCAAGCATTTGAGCGCTAATTGCTAAGACAATATCTGAGCCATTAGACTTTTCAACAACAACGCTAACAACATTACAGGAACTAGTGCCTTTCTCTTTGTTTTTCAGTTTAGGACACTCATTTTTGTAATGACCAAATTTATGACAGTAATGACATTTAATATTTTTCTTATTAAACTTTGATTGTGAACTGTCCTTGAATTTACCTATGTTCTTCTCTGAACCTCTCTCATTGGATCTACCCCTGCTAGAGGAACACTTAACAAATAAATCATTGGCTTGATTATTCGTTCCCTTCAAATTCAATATAGTTCTCAATTCCTTAGAATTCAAAGCAGATTTCATATCTGCTATGGAAATAGTATCTCTACCATACAACATTGAATTCACAAATTTATCAAATGACATAGGCAACAAACATAGAACAATTAAAGCTTAATCATATTGTTCATAATGGATATACGTATTAAAAATTTATTCATAATGGATTACTACTGCGGATTATTTTCTGAGGTTGATTTCGAATTTTTTTTTTTAATTTTACAAATTTGCCAATAAATGTTTGTTTTCCTGAAATTTGAAATATGTGGTCTGATTGTTTAGGAGATGCTAAAAGCTGTAGTTTTCTTTCCCCCATCCTCCAAGTCATTTCTCTTAGGGGATGTTTGGAAACAATTTTCATATCTTCCCATCCCATCTCATCTCATCTCATTTCTTTCCTAAACATCATTCAAACACACACTTTCAAACTAATCATTACAACTTTTTCAAACTAATAATTGCAATTTTTCCAAACTTCCAAACTTCCAAACAATTCAACTTTTTCAAATTCTAAAACAAAAATAATATTTTAACTTTATAATATTTTTTATTCAATTTTTTCTCTCTCCTTTCCTAAAACCCAATAAATTAATTAACTCAAATTATCTTACTACTATTCGTAAACCATCTTATTACTAAAGTAATGCTAGATACAATCATGAGTTGTAAAAGAGTCGCACACTCCTTTTGAAAAAAGTGAGTAAATATGGGGTCTACATGAAAAATTAATTTTTTAATAGTGAACCTCACTCTTTTTCAAAAGGAGTATGCGGTGTTTACACGACCCATAACTGTATCTAACAATACTCTTAACCGCTCGAAACCTTACTCATGGGGTTCTTTTTTCTGATATATGTCCTGCTCAAGAGCTTGAAGGGAAGCCTTTTTTGAGACAGTAGCTAGAGAATTAAGGCCTGGCGGTGTCCCTCTGTAACATGGCAGAAAGCATGTGGCTCCATACTCATCTTATTCAAGATATGATCTCTACTTGCCGTCAAATATTCAAGGGTTCTGTCCATTATGCCTGTGCTAGCGTTCCAACATATCCAAGGTATTGATGTACTTTTTTTTCTTAATTTCATACTGGTAGGGGGTTGCTGAAGGTTAGCTTGTCTCCTTGTTGGCCTGGCACTATCTGAACTTTTGTGTTTGTTGCTTCTCCTAATGAATATTTTTCATAGTATGGAAAATCTTTTATTGTCATTCAGTTGGACATTTTGACATTTTAGTAAACAATCAACTACAAATAGGTTTGCATTGTTTGCATAACTGTATTCTTCCAACTCAGTATTCCTATATTGGAATGCTATGGTTACATCTCATCACCATATTCTTGTGATCTGCATCTGTGTCATGCAGTGGCATGATAGGATTTCTTCTATGCTCAATTGATGGGCCACCTGTTGATTTTATAAATCCCATCAATCCTATTGAGAAGTTAGAAGGAGTTCTTAAGCATAAAAGAGAACTAAGGTTCTACAACTCAGAGGTAAGATAACTCTGCTTCAATTGATATTCTTGTACAGCCTACTCTGCAACTTATTCTTTCCTTCCATAGAAAAATGTTGACCCCATATAGCTAGTTATAGCTATTTTTATTTTTAACCTTAGACATTATGAAGGTTGTGACTGCAATCAGGTTTTGGGGGTAAACTACACTTACCCTGAGTACTTAAAAACCGTTTCTGGTAGGTCTTTGGTAAATCATTCTAATTTTTCTGCATTCTAATCTATAATCATTATAAATGGAACAAAATCACTTCTTACTAGAATCACAAAGTTTTACATTTTCTTGTGATTGAAATCCTTATTTGCAGTCACTGAAAGCAAAAGGGAAAAAAGAATGAAACCCTATTTGCTCATTTGAACACATGCTTAAACATTATGGCTTGAAACTAAATGGCACTGTATATGGTTTTTGATTGATAAACTAGATTTTATTGACCATGAGGACAGGCAAGAGGCCAAGTATGCAGGACTAAATTGCATTGTTTTTGTAACAGATGTATTCCGCTGTGTTTGCCTTGCCATCCTTTCTGAAAAGGGAGGTGACATTTCTTCGTGATTCTCCAACTTTGGAACAACCAATCTGCATTTCCTAATAGATTAGCAGAGATATAGAATCAGTCCAACGGTGAAAGTAGAGACTGGGTGATTATTACACTCCAATAGAAGGGGGCCATGACCATAGTTCAAGGTATTTGTGAGGCCTTTATATTCTATAGCATGTAATATCATTGCTTTCAACAATCAATTTGTGGATGGTAACTTTAATCATTGGCATTATCATCATGTTTAAGGAGTGTAGTATTTCTTCGATCATTCAATGGAGTGGTAAACCTGCTATCATATATTGAGGGTTCAGAATTTCAGCCAAGCCTATTATTGATATTAGTTTTCATGCATTTTACACGGTTATAGGATAACTTGCATGAATGCTATTTTGAATATTAAGGAGATAGTGGAGGTCTTGGATATCTCTCTCTCTCTCTCTCCCGATAGGCGATAAACTTTACTAGGGTTTGGGTCGCGAGGCGCGGCCTTGCTGCCGATGGCCACGATAGCTGGCCATACGGTGGCCTCTGGGAGTGAAGGAGGGGTTGTTCCAGATTCGCAGAAAGAAGTTGGGGCCTTGTCGTTTGGGGCTGCTGAGGAAGGGGAACGATCAGGGCTGGTTCTGGGAGGGGGAGGGCGCTCTTTTGCCCAAGCCTTACAAAGACCGATTCCGACGGTGAAGTTTAAACTACCGCCGAGAAAACCAGAGTTGATAAATGGAGATTTGGGATTCGTGTTCACGGAAGTGGAAATGGCAAGGGCAGCTGAGGAGTTGAAATTCGCTTTGGTGCTAAAATTCTTTTCGAAAAGGCCCTCTATTGACGTTCTGAGATTACAGATAATCAAAACATGGGGTTTTGGCAAAGTACCGATGGTAAGCTTCATGGATGAATTACATGTGCTGCTAATTTTGGCTAACGAAAAGGATTATCTGCATGCTTGGGCCAGAGAAGGAAGATTCGTGGCTGGATGCCAATTCCGTTTGTTCAATTGGACAGCAGACTTCGATGTAAACAAAGAACCATCCATTGCTCCTCAATGGATATTTCTCCTAGGTCTACCTCTACACCTATCCAGAATGGATTGCTTGCAAATAGTAGCCTCTCGGTTTGGAAGGTTTCTAGGATCAGATAATGCAACATTATATAGGACGCGGGCGACAGGGGCAAGATTGTGTGTAGAAGTGGACTTACAAGAAGAACCAGTGGCGGGTTTTCCACTGGTAACAGGAAAAAAACAACTATGGCAGTGGGTAGTGTATGAGAAAAAAGGTTTCTACTGCAAAAAATGTTTTAGACAGGGACACACTGAGATAGTCTGTAGAGCAGGAGAGAGTACGAAGAACCACTTAAGTAAAAAAGAAGGAAAGAAAGTGATAGAGAGGGAGGAAGAGGATAGGGTGTGGAAAGAAGTGGGAAGGAAAAAGAATAAAGAAACAGGGGAAGGGGACGGGATGGACCATTGCGAGGTAGGGGAGGGGTGTGAACAGCCAGAAACAGGGGAGGGGAGCGAGCAACCTGTGTCTCGGGAATTAAGAGATAATAGGTTACAGGAAGGCAACAGCGGTGAAGCACTCGAAATTCTACATCAGGAAACGAACCAAGAACAGGGCACCAATGAAACAATTAGAATAGAAGAAGAGGTGGAAGAGGAAAATTCAATGGAAATTTACATGAAGCTGGTCGAACAAGTAGAAAAAGAGGGGATCTGAAAGGAGAACATCAATGTTGGGGTGAATTCAAATTTTTGTGTAGTAGAGGAGTACGAGAGCGAAGAGGAAGAGGGGACAGTTATATGTAAAAACAATTTTGCTATATTTTCGGAAGAGGATACTGAAATAGTAAGGGAAACATAGAAAGATTATTCCTTAGACCCAGGAACAAGGCCACAAGATAATCCGGGACTACAAAACTCTGATGATGTGCTTGTTAGGAAATCTAGAAGGGCAAAAGCCCAACCAAAAAAACTAAATTTATGATTGAGAAGATGATGGTATGGAATATAAGGGGGTTGGGTACGTCAAGAAGAAGGATACGGAAGCTGGTGAGGAAGTATGACATATCGATACTGGTGGTTTCGGAACCTTTCCAAGAAGTTTCAAAGCTACACAAGTGGGCAAATAGCCTGCAGTTTCCCAATTGCTGCTCCAATGCAGAAGTAGGTGGAAAATTATGGATTTGTTGGAAGGAGGAAATCAAAATGGATGTAGTAGAAATGAATAAGCAGGCATTGACGGTTGTTTTAACATACTCCAGAGGACCATTGTTAGCAACATTTGTCTATGCGAAGTGTACGCAAGCTGAACGTAAAGAGCTTTGGGAACATTTGAAAGGCATGTCGAATACTGCAGAGGCATGGGTGGTCATGGGGGACTTTAACATCATACGATCAGATGAGGAAAGAGTGGGGGGTAGGCCTCGATCTTACTCAGCAATGGAAGATTTTAATGAATGCATTAACAGCTGCGGCTTGATGGACTTACCATTGGAAGGGAGACAATATTCATGGTGCAATGGACAGCAAGGATTGGCAAGAAGCTGGGCGAAGCTAGATAGGATTTTAATCAACTCAAAATTTGGCAGGATGCTCGGGCAAGCTACATCTCGACTTCTTAGTAGAAGAACCTCGGATCATTCACCAATCCTATTGCAGCTGGATTCAGAAAAGGGGAGGAAAGGGCCAGGTCCTTTTAGATTCCAAAATATGTGGATCTCTCATCAAGGATTCCTAGATATGGTGAAGGAATCATGGGATGAACCAATGGGATGGGAGCAGGGGCTATGCAAATTGGCCGGCAAACTAAAAAGACTAAAGCTGAAATTGAAGCAGTGGAACAAAGAGGTTTTTGGCCGGGTAAATGGAGTGATAAAAGAATTAGAAGAAAGGCTAGAATTGTATGAGAAGGCACTACAGGAGGCCTACTCGGAGGAAATAGAGGAGGAGTTTCTAGTCACCAAGGTGGAATTGGAAATTTGGTACAAGAGAGAAGAAACAAGGTTAGCACAACAAGCAAAAAAATCATGGTTAGAAGAGGGAGACCAGAACACTAAGTTCTTTCACACGGTGATCTCACAACGAAGAAGAAATGCATGCGTAAAATGTATGAATCTTCCAGATGGATCGGTTTTAGAGTCCATGGAACAGGTCCATGAAGGGGCGGCCAAGTATTTTGAAGAGTTCCTATCCCATGAAGAAATAGGAGAGCTTCCCAATTTAAATGATTTGCTGCAACCAGCTGTGTCGGAAAGTATGAAAAATAAAATGAGGGAAGAACCAACAGAGAAGGAGATCTATGAGACAATTCTGTCAATAAGAGAGGACAGCAGCCCAGGACCGGATGGATTTGGCTCAGCGTTTTATGTGGCGTGTTGGAGCATAATCAAGGAAGATATCAAAGAGGCAGTAAAGGAGTTCTACTCAGGTCAGGCTCTCCCTAGATACTATACCTCTTCATTCTTAGTGCTTATTCCAAAAATAAAAAAACTCCAAGAGTTTTGACAAATTCCGGCCTATTAGCCTGTGTAATGTGATATACAAAATCCTATCAAAACTTTTAGTGAACAAGATGTCAGTGACACTCGGAAACTTAATCTCTCCGGAACAAGGTGCTTTCGTTAAAGGTAGGAATATACTGGAAAACATAACTCTTACACAGGAGATGGTAAAGTGTTTACAACAGAAAAATAGAGGAGGAAACATAATGGTTAAAATAGACATGAGCAAGGCCTACGACAGGGTGGATTGGAGATTTCTAGACCATACACTAAGAACCTTCGGCTTCCCGGAGTTCTTTCTCAACTTGATAAAAAACTGTGTTACATCTCCTTGGTTCTCAGTTATGATGCATGGCACTTACAAGGGTTTCTTCAAGGCAAAAAGGGGTCTCTGACAGGGGGATCCGCTATCACCATACTTATTCATTATCATGGAAGAGGTTCTCTCAAGATTGATCAAGAGGAAGATGATGGAGAAAAGGATAACACCTTTTTCACAACCGAGTGGCACTCCCCTCATCTCGCACTTATTATATGCTGACGATATAATGGTTTTCGCTAATGCCAGTAAGGGGTCTATTCGGACTCTAATGGAGGTGTTCAATACTTACGAAAGATGGTCTGGCCAAAGGGTGAGTCATGAAAAATCTGCCATCTATTTCTCTAAGCAGCTGATCAGAAGGAGAAGGGGAGAGATTCTGGCCGACACTAATTTCAGGGAGGGTCAGTTCCCTTTTGTTTATTTGGGAGTTCCAATAGTGGAGGGAAAACTTAAGGCCAGGAACTTTGATTCACTGATCATGAACATTGAAAAGAAACTGGCTGGGTGGAAAAGTAGGCTACTTTCACAAGGAGGTCGACTCATTCTAGTAAGACATGTACTCTCAAGTATGCCTCTCTACCTACTTTCAGCTCTGCATACTCCCAAATGTGTAATTAGGAAAATTCATGGCCTTTTTGCAAACTTTTTCTGGGGAGAACAGGGAGGCAAACTGAAAAAAAAGTGGAGAGCATGGAGGAAACTGTGCATACTAGTGGAGGAAGGAGGAATAGGGGTGAGGGATATTTTGGAAGTGCAGACTTCTTTATTCATGAAATTTGGATGGAATATCCTCACACAAAAATCCATGTGGGTAGATTTTTTCCGAGCCAAGTATGTTAAAAACGGACACATTGCAAAATGCCTTGACAAGAGAGGAGGCTCGAGTTTCTGGAATAAAGTAGTAGAGGGCCTTTCAATAATTTTCCAAAACTCAAAATGGAAGGTGAAAGAAGGCAATATCTCGTTATGGTTCGATAACTTCCTTAGCATTGGCCCTTTGTGTGAATCGGGGATAGAGGTAGTAGAACCAAACACCAGATTGAATGAAATGGATAATAACGACAGATGGGAGGACAACAGGATAATGAATATGATGGGAAGACAAATAGCCAGTGAAGTTATTGAGGTGAAAAGAAATCTAAAAAATGGAGAGGATACCTTAATTTGGTTACCTGAGAAGAGTGGAAGATTCTCCACTAAATCAGCATGGGAGGTGGTGAGAAAGAAAGGGCCGAAATTTGGATGGGCAAAATGGGTATGGCACAAGTTCGTTCCAAGGAAGATTGCAATCTGTATGTGGAAGGCAGCTTTCAACTGTCTAAGTGTTGATGAGCAGATCAGGAAAATTGGCATACCAATGGTATCGGGCTGCAATTGTTGCAAGGAAAGGAAATGTGAAGACTTAGAACATCTATTAGGCAAAGGAGAGCTGGCAGAAAATGTGTGGAGGAAGGCTTCGGCAGAAGTGGGAGTTCCTTTCTTCTATCATCAGAGTTGGAAGGAGAGAGTACAACTCTGGTTTAACAGAGCATCCAGGAAGTCCCAACTGGGTTTCCTCTTGGGTTTAATCCCAAGCATTGTAATCTAGAAATTATGGAGCAGGAGATGTGCAGCTAGAATGGAGGGGAGAAATGAAAATGCAGTGGAGGTATGGAGCTCTATAAAATTTTGGGTAGGCTCTATTGCAGCAAGAATTAATAAAGTCCAAAATTCATCCAACTGGGAAGTAGAACTGTATCGATAAGGAAAACAAAGGTGAAAGTGATCAGATGGAAGAAACCAAAGCCAGGACGTCTAAAGCTAAACTTGGATGGAAGCAGCCTTGGCAACCCGGGTCCTGCGGGTTGTGGGGGAGTCTTAAGGAATGATAGGGGTCATATGTTATTCGGTTTCTCTAAACATCTTGGGACCAGCTCAAGTACAGAAGCAGAGTTAAAAGGGGTCTTAGAAGGTGTCAAACTGTGCAAGCAATTCGGCTACAATGCTATAGACATAGAGTGTGATTCAGCCGTGGTAGTAAACTGGTTCTCCTCAAATAACTGCATGGCATGGCAACTTTGGGAATTTTGGGATCAAATACAGGAGATAGTCCGTGAGATTGACTTCACTATAGAGAAGGAAATTCCGTGGCAGATTCGTTGGCAAGAAGGGGAGCTGCAGGGGAATCCAAAATTTATGTAGAATGGTCTCAGTTGCCATTGTTAAGCAGAGGACTAGTGAGATTGGACATACTGAATACAGCATACGTTAGAAGCAGATGATTTAGTCTTTTTTGTATAGCTATGACAGATTTTTTGTATGGCAGATATGGCAGATTTTTTGAATAGTTATGGCAGCAGCTTATAGCTCTTTTGTGGTTGTATTACTTGTTTTGTATGATGGGTTTCCTCTGCCAAAAGTGAGGTTTTTAATATAGTACTTTGAGGTTTGTTTAAAAAAAAAAAGAAAAAAAAAAGGATAACTTGCATGTCACTGTTGATGGCTTCTGTTTTCCATGAAATATAAACGGAAATTTAGATTTATTTCTTGATGGTCAATCAAATTTTTAATGCTGTGGCTGAAATCTTAATTAAATTAAGGAAGTGTGAACCTGATGTGTTGTGCTAATAAAAAAATGTGTGCACCTGATCTATTCTAATGCCAAACTTTGAGATGCTAGGAATGGAAGCCCCTTCTTTTTACACATAAGTTTCTGTTTACAAGGCATTTGAATGTGTTGTACCTAGTTTTATGGTGCTCTGAATGAGTAGTTGTCCAATGAACTTTGGTTTAATTTCTCATGTATCTTTAGATCCTAGTACCAAATGTTAAGATGATGAAAAAAGAGGTCATTACTCGAAATCCCATATACATCCAAAGAATATTACAAGGACAACCCTTAGCCCAATATCTTTTAATTATTTTCTTCGCAAATGGTTATATATTAATTTAAGGGTTAATTGCAAACTCAGTGTTTCGGTTTTCCCTAGTTTGCAAAAGGCCATCTTAGTTTTTAGTACTCAACATTTATATTTGATATTTTAAAATTTTGCAATTAACTACGTACTTTCATTCATTATTGTATACTCTACTAGTTGAGTTGGTAGGGGTCAACAAAAACCTGTCGTGTCCCCAATCGCATGTTATTCATTTTTTTTTTATGTAAGAAACAGTACTTCCATTAATAAAAGGAGATTACAGACATTTATTAGGCCAAATAACTTGAGAAATAAAGGCCAGAATAGAATCTCACCACATAGCAATATCATCCACATTTTTCGCATACTGAGCTAAAGTATGAGCTGCCGTATTTCCTTCTCTAGGAACATAGACAAAATTACAATCAACAAAACATGAAGACTTCTCTAGGAAAGTGACTTAATCTCCCTGTATAACAGCCCCAATAGAGAGCCATCCAGAGCATTTTGCTCCAAAGCCTCCACCATCAACAAACAATTAGATTCAACTTGAAGCCTTGAGATGCCCATGCTGACACACAGTTGAAGACTCTAAAAAATGGCTTTTACTCTCAACTTCCGGTTCCTCAACTTCACTCTCAAGTTTGGAAGCAGCCATAAGCACCTTGCCTTGATCATCTCTCAATATATTGCCAATATTGGATTTGCACAACTCTCTAAAAACAGCTCCATCAACATTAAGTTTGAGCAATCCCAGTGGAGGAGTTTTACAACAAAAGTGCTGTTTTACTTGCACCCTGGACTTCAATCGAACTTGTGCATAATTTCTGGTCAAACTCAAAGCATTATCAGCAACCGTTCTTGGACTTAAAAGCACCTGATCATGTACCATTTGATTACGTCTATACCAAAAACTCCAAGCTAAAGTAAAGAATAGAGATAATTTTTCACTTTGTACCTGTGACGCCCCGACTTCCACATACAGAAAATCTCGAGAATCGTGACGTCAGGATGATAACGACACGGTCACGCACCCCAACGCACGTGCCAAGTGTGTGAAAAACAACACGTGTACAAAAATAAAACACAGCGGAATGATTAAGTCAAATAACTAAGTACCAGAGTTTAATACAATACAAAATAGTACAAAAATCCACAAGTCAACATAATACAAGTTTCTTGTTCACAAATCAACACAAAATAAGAATGAACATGAAATATAGCCAAATGTCCCTACTCCTCAGGTGGAGCCGCATCCTCGGGCTCAACCTCCTCAAAGCTTGCATCAAAATCTACAGTACCAAAAAATGATACTGCAGGTAAGTAAAATCCAAAACACCCAAAGACATAAATATAAAAATGGAACCAACACGAGGCATGCACATGATGTCCAAAAATGCAAATCCCAAGAAAACACCATTCTCATAAAATCACAAGTTTTCACGCACGCCAAAAATCACCATTTGGCACATAATTAAAATCCAGGAATAATTATATTAATTCCAATTTATCCGTATGCACCATGGCCTCCCCTAGGGACCATCCACATACACTGGCTCCCTTCGTCACACCACAGGTAGCGACCGTGCGAGTGACACAACACGAGTGATGCCCAGTTCCGCGCCCACCGCGTACATTGCCAAGCATCCTCTGATCCCCGCCAGCCCGAGGGATCACGGAGTCGGATCGAGAGCGCTACCATCTCGTCCAAGTCCCGAGCAACAGCTCCAGGGGACGACACTCAGTATATTCTGCTACTGAGTGCCCAGAGAAGCTCCACTGAGAAAATATCCCATCTCGGCTTGGGGGTGATACACACATACCCGAAAAGTCTTTTCCATTAAAACACAGTTTCCAATTACACACCCACGCATGCGTGCACAATGCCATGAAAATCAAACAAATACCAACCATAGCATAAAATAACCAATCCACAAAAATACTCCATCTCAAACCATCCACTCCCGAACTCCTCGGACTCAGTCCGGAACCAACCAGGATACAATATATATATAGCAGTTAATTGTAGAAATATATTTAAATCTTAAAAGTCCTTTGGAGAAATACTTACAGTGCTTTAAAATAATTTATGGAGGATCACGGAGGAACTGGAAGTACAAAAACAGCAACTTCACAGTGTAAAAAAAACACTATGGCCGAAATACACAGTGAACCCAAAAATACACGGGGTTAAACAAAGACTTGAAATTGATAGGGTAGGGCCTATTGAGGGTGCTGAAGCTAATGGTGGTGATGGTTGGTCGTGGGTGGCGGCTGAAACGGTGGTTTTAAGGCCGAGAATGTCGAATCGGAGAGGGGGTTCGTATGGGCAGTTTTGGCGACGGATCGGGACCGGGGTTGGGTCGGTTAGGACGGCAAGAGGCCGGTGGTGAAGTGGCTAAAAGCTGGTGGCCGGAGGTGGCCGGACGGCGGCGTTGGAGCTCAAAATGCTGTGTGGCTTAGGCGGCGCGTGCGAGCAATTTTCGGCGAGGGACAGGCTGAGATCGGAGCTGTGGGGTCGCCGGTCGGTGGGGAAGAGAGGGAGAGGGGCGGTGCCGGCCACAAGCGGCGCTTGGTGGGGAGGGGTGTTCGGCCGAAGAGAAAGGAGAGAGAGAGAGAGAGCAGCTCGTGCGCGGGAGAGAGAGGAGAGAAGAAAGAGAAAGAAAAAAGAAAATGAAGAGAAAAAAGAAAAAGAGGAGGGAAAAAGTGAGATCCAGACTTTTCATCTTGGGTCCCGAAAAATCCAACGAAGAGGATTTTAAAACTGAAAGCTAAATAGAATAATCCAAACGCAGTGAAATATTTAAATAAAACAATAACTATTTTAAAACTCATAAACCAACCCATTTAAATTAAAGATCATTTTAAAAGCCAAAACAGTAAATAAAATCAAGAAAACACCATAAAAATTAATTTTCACAATTTAAAATATTTAAAAATAATATTTAAAAACTCCCAAAATTTTAAAACAAGATAATCAATCACTAAATAAATTAAATAAATCATTAATTGAAATACACTAAAATCTGGGATGTTACAGTACCCCTGACACAAAGGCAAGGCTATCTCACAGATTTTCAGATTGGGGTCAAAATGCAAATTAGGCAACAACTCTTTCCACAAACACAATAAATTATCACAAGTAAGCAATGCATGATTTAGATCTTCACACAGGGAACCACAAAAATTGCAAACAAGATCCATGAGCACATGTTTCTTCATTAAATTTTGTTTTGTGGGAAGGCCGTCTTTACAAGCGCGCCAAGCAAAGATTTTAATCTTGCTTGGCACTCGCATCCTCCATAGTTGCTTCCATAACACATGCAAAGAACTTGCTGTTGAAGCCTTGGCAAACTGAGATCCCAATCTTGCTTTAATAAACCTGTAGTAGCTTTAACACTAAAGTCACCATTTCTCTCATGAGCCCAAATTCGTTTATCATCATTAACACTTGGACAAATGACAATCTTGAGTATATTTGACACCACATTTGGATTGAAGAGAGATCTAAGTTTGTGTACATTCCAACTTCCTGCTCTACATCCATAAAAGTAGCCACTACCTCTTCTTGTACTTCGGCTAAACCACATAAAATTTTTTTTATCCTATTTTTGAAAGGGACAGAAATGGTCCCCACACTTCCTATTCACTGCCAATGTAGTACCATTACGTGACCCTGCCAACTGTTAAAAAATTGAAGAATGGTTGATGAATCTGAATGTGATATATATATACAAACACATACATATTTATATACATACTAGGTAGGGAGTAACGTGCAAAGCACGTTGCCTAGTTGAGTGAAAAAACAAAAAATTACTACCTAGTTGTTTGAATTTTATTTATGCCATTTGAACTGATTTTACATGTCTTGGGTGAGAGATAGATTGTGTAGAGTTGCATGAGCACTGAAAGGAGTACACACAGCTTAGAGATAAATAGGAATGATGCATGCATGAAAATATTTTTATTTCATAATCTCAAACGACTTACAAAAACTTAAGACTTTTAGCCTAACTTTTTAAGCGCTCTTGCTCTTTATAAATCGACATGTTATCCTTATCTAAAAGAGTATAAAGTTGAAATGAAGAGGCAAATAAGGACTTTAAATCCTTATTCTCCTGCTTTAAGTCTCCTATTTTTTTGTTAAATTTATGAACAAGTCGTCGAAGTTCATAAATAAATCTTTTTGCTAAACTTTTCAACCTCACGGGTTATGAACTACAATCGCTGGGAAAATGCAACACTGGCTGATGAGTATCGAGTATCGAGACTCATTAGTTCATAAATAGCGTCATCATCTGACTTGTTAGTCAGATTATTCTCATGTTGCATGGCACCTATGGTGGATGTAGAAATAATTGGTGATCGAGATGCAGAATACCCCATATAATGAAAAAAAAGGATTATTGGAAGAAGGTTGTTGAGCCATTAAAGAAAAAGCTTAGAAAGAGATAATGTAGATGGATTTCAGATAACAAAGAAGAGTTGATGCAAATGAAATGAAACTTAGGATTGATTTTATAAGGATGAAAATGAGAACAAAACAAGTTATCAGATTACAAGATATGCTGGGTACATATTTTATTTAACTAAACTAGCGAGATTAACTGTAGAATATCTTTATGTTTCTTGTAAACGTTGAACCTCTGCTGTTAACCGCTACTATTCACTTTGTATTTGTACCCCCTATCATTCTAGCTTTTCTACGCGCGGTTGCAAGTCTTGAGCATACCGGTCCACATATTTTCTCAACTCCCTGTTTTCGTGTTTTAATATTTTATTCTTTCTCCTTTTATTGGCAAGTGTTTGTTGTAACTCATTTATTTGATTTTTAAGCTGATCAATCTCACTAACTCGTGACAATAACCTACGAGACATGGTCATAATAGCGCTAGCATATTGAGCGCTAAGCATTCTCGCTTCTGCAACAACCTCAACATCAATCCTGCTAGAAAAATGCATCTCTACCCCTATCATGGCGTTGATGGACTCAAGATTAAAGATTAGTGGTTGAGGCATAAATGGTTCCTGATTCAAATCGGGAACATTATTGGAAGAATGTTGCTCAACCATTTGAGAAATTGTGAGAAATTGTGAGAAATGTAGAGAAATTGTTCTGTGTATTTCGAAGGGTGAGAATGGTCTTTTAAATAGAGACCCAGAGCCTTCAAGACTTTGATAAAGTTGACCTGGGGTGGAGCTCGAGGTTTTAAAGCATTTGTCGGCTCGCACTTTACAAAATGAATCGGGACCCAAGGTAGAGCTTGAGGTTCTAAAGTGTTGTCGGCTCGAGCTTTACAACACAAATTTGGGATCCAAGACTCCTTGATTTATGGTAGTTGTCAGACTCCAGAATTTACGGCACGAGGCTCTAAAGTGTTGTTATTATTGCTTAGATATGGTCACCCCTATAAAATTTACCATCTAACTTATTGAGTAGATAAATTTATAAATAGAAGTGAGAGAAAAAAGAATAAATAAAGAATAGAAGAATATTATTTTAATAGAACAGAGAAAAGATAGGAAATGATATGTAGAAGATTTTTTGAAGATAAGTAAAATTTAAGATAACATTATAAGAAGTGTCATTTTTAATTAATTTTTTTTAAAAAAAAATTAAAAAACTGGATGAGAATGCAAACATAAATAAGTTAAAAACAATGATTCGAACAAAGAGACCCACAGACCATTTGATTGGGTGTGTGGCTCGAGATTATGCTTGGTGTGGTGTGTGGTGGCCCACCAAAACAGTTAAAAAATACAAACAAAAAAAATACTTTCATCTCTGCTAATAACTGCATCCCTGCTAATACTTTCATCATCATTACTTTGATCATGGAGACTTCATAATTAAAAGTCAAACAAGTTAAAACACAATCATGAAACATAATCATGCAAATAATCTTTAATTGCAATTCAATATATAATTGTTCACTGATTGAGCTGCATTATTGCATATTTTATACATTTAAAATTAATATATTTTTAATTGTTTTATTATTTTATCATTGATTTTAGATAAAAAAAAAATGATCAAGAGGCAATAAATCCAAGTTGTGATTTAAATTGATTAAAAGCATAGTTTATGCTTATTTTTATAACTTGTGATTTTATTTGATTTTATTTCCTCACATGCACAACACACTTTTAATATTTTAGTTTAGTTTTTGTTTAATTTTTATTTAATTAATTATTTTCTTTTTCTAATTTTCTTTTTATTTTTTATTATTATTCTGTTTGTTTTAGTTTAGTTTTTTTTATTTTTATTTTTTTTATTTTTCTTATTTTTCTGCGCAGGCTAAAAGACATGTCGTTTGGTCTGCAAACCAAACGACATGTCGTTTTTCAATGGATTTGAATCTGCCGTCTAAGGCCGACGACATGTCGTTTGAAAAAAACGACATGTCGTTTTGCACGGGACTTGAATCTGCCGTCTAAAGAAAACGACCTGTCGTTTGACAAAAACGACAGGTCGTTGAGAATCATCTTCAACCTTCGGCAGTTGCTACAGTGCATGAAAACACAGTTTTTCCACGCCACCATTCGACGCCATCAGCTCCTCCGCCTACTGCAGAACTTCATCCACCTTCAGTAGCACAACCATCTCCATAGAGTTCGGCAGCAGCACTCCACGAAACCACCGAGCTACGGCAGCATCACCATCTTCAACCTCACGATCGCATCGCCATGCACAGCGTTCAACCAGTCCCATCTCCACCTGCAGCCACCATCGTAAGCCATCCTCATCACCTCCACGCTTGCAGCTGCGGGTCACTTCAAACATAAAACCTCCATCGAAGCACCGCAACTCCTCTGTTTGTATCACCATAAAACAGAGCCAGCACTCCTTCACGTCCATGCAGTGCATCCAAGCTCCTCCACGGCAATCTCCTACACAGCACGAGGGCCACCATTGCACCAATGTGAATGCACCATGCACACGGTGCACACCAGCACAAGCTTCTACTCCTCAAGTTGCACAAAGAATTCGGCTTTCCGTAGGCAATACATGGGAACAAGAAGAAAACATGCACTGTGAAAGAGAGAGGAAACTGAATGAAGAAGAAAGAAAAGAAAAGAAATAGAGTGCAACATGTGATGAATTTCGACGTGGGGAACAAAGAAGCACACGGCCAAGGAGAAGAAAAATAAAGAAATGAAAGGCAGTGCACTTTGGCTGGAAAGCAAGCTGAAAGAAAAAGAAAGAAAAAATAAGCAGGTCCACTCGGTGCTCGGCGCAAGAAAGGAAGAAAAAGAAATAAAATAAAATTACAAATCACTCGGTGCAGTTCGGTGCAAGGCTGGAAAGCAGAAAAAAAGAAAGAAAGAAAGGGAAAGAAACTACGTGCAGCAAGGCTGGAAAGCAGGCGCGAATGAAAGAAAAAGAAAGAAAAAAAATAGACAAGTCGGTTTCGGCTGGAAAGCAGCGCAAAGGAATAAAAAAGAGAAAAAAAGAAATGCACTACGGATGAATTATCGAAAGTGAAGAAATAAGAAATGGAGGTGGGCTACGGTTTGTTGGATTTTGAAGCCTATAAAAAGGCTTGTAAATGGACGAAGGAAGCATCGGACATTTTGAGAGAGAATTGGAGAATTAATTGAGAGAGTTTTCAGACTTAGTGTTTATTTTGAGAATTGTTGTGATTCTTAAAATGGACAGCTAAGTCCTTAAGTAAAGGTAGGGATGAACTTGCACAATTGAGGGTGTTTTTAATTTATTTTTGATTCATGTGATTGTTCTTTATTAATGCAAATTCTTGTTAATTCACTAATTATTTATGTTATTTTCTTATATCCAAATAATCTAGGAATTGATTCCCTTTATAGATTCAGTCATGCTTTTTCTATAGAATGGTTAAAATCCTTGATTATGTTTGGATTAATTTATTGTCTTTATTGATTTAATTCTTTGCTGCAATATCGCCCACTGGGTATATTGTCGTCGTTGGGTTTTGTCAATAAAAATGATAAATCACAGAGTTTTTAAAAGTAGTGAATGATTTATTAAAGAATTATTTTTCGATTAAAATGATTTTTAATTCTATATCTTCCAATTGGGGAATTTGAATAAATCTCTAATTGTGTAATTTATTGAATCAAGAATAATTAGAAATATCTAAATTTGTGCAAGGGATTCATGATGCTTTACTGCTTACAATTTCAGTGATCTTAATTTTTATCATTGTTAATTTACTTGCTGAATCATATTAAAATCAATTTCCTTTTATTGATCATTTAATATTTTCCTTTAATTTGTTTTTATTATTTGTTGTATTTTCTTTAATCTGTCTCCCTGTGAAATCGACACCCCAAAACTATACTACAACTTCCGCGTTATGTTTTGGGCGTAATCATTCACCTTGCTTTCAGCCTTTGTTGTGAATATCTATATTATTTTCAATTCAATATATACTTGTTTATTTGTGGTAGTGATAATCATTAATTGTGATATGGAGATTTTGGCAGATTTAGTTAAAAAGAGCAAGTAGCTGAAAGATATTGCCACTTAGATATTTAACTATATAATACATAAGCAATAAGCTCATCAATTAGCTCTTGCAAAATGCCAAGTAGGCTTGTGCAAAAAACCGCTTGGCCCTATCCGTCCACTTGGACAAGACAGGATTTGTTTCCATGGGGCCTAATCATTTCTTCATTTCAACAAGTGCTTTCCTCCTATTTATCAAGTCACAACTCGTAACATATAAACCATATTACACTAACCCCCATAGGAAAAAAATAATACTTAAAAACTAAAAAAAATAATTAAAACAAAAAGATTTTGGCGTGCACTAACCACACCACTTTTAATTATAAACAACAAAATATTTTTTCATGAGTAATTAAAGCTTGCTACTTCTCTACTAACATTAACTAGGACTATTGCCTAGAGAATTCTAAAAGACATGAGAAAATCTAAAAATTCGCTATATTCCACCAACCATGTAGTCTTTAAAAAAATCCTTATAACTTTCTCTAGAAGACTCCAAATTGTACACCGTTTGATGCATTCGAAACTAGAGACATGAGGCATTCCAATGAGATATAGCTTACTGGCTAAGTCATTCAGAATCTTCCCAGAATTAAGTTTAAAAATTGTATTGGACAATGGGTTGGGTAACGAGTTGGTCTTTATAGTCATTGGGCTTAGTGGCTTCATTGTATTCATTGGAGATAATGCTTCAAGAGCATTACTCGAGAGCAAGTCTTTTTCAGTCAGGGGAGCATGACACTCCTGACACTCCTGACTTCTCCAAAGCCCAATGACCTTCTCCAAAGTCATTGGGCTTTGGAGAAGGTAATAGAAGATTTAGAAGAACTAACCTTTTGCCCATACCACCTTTCATATGTTTTCATAATCTTTGAAATTTCCCGCATAAAAAAGGAACCCTCATTTGTAAAAATGACAATATCATCTGCATATAACAGATGAGAAATTACTAGAGCTTGCCTGAGAAGAGAAAAATCACCAATCTTCTTGTTTAGATATTTTTGTTTAAGCAATTGTGAAAGAACTTCTTCAATACTAATGAACAAATATGGTGACAATGGATTAACCTGACGTAGACCCCCCCCCACCATAAAAATAACCTTTTGGTATTCATCACAACTGAAAAACCAATTATGAGAAATACATCTCTTAATCAATCAACAAAAACTCGGAGAAAACCCAAAATAATTAAGCATGTGCAGCAAAAAAATCCATGCAACAATATCATAAGCTTTTTCCATATCGATCTTCAAAATAATATTTCCTCCCCGACATGGTTTATGAAGACTATGAGCTAGCTCCTGAGTTAGACTTATATTATCAAAAATACTCCACCTGGGATAAAAGCCCCTTGTTCCAAAGACACCAATCTTGGGAGAAGAGGAGATAGTCGACTAACAATCATTTTTGAACAAATTTTATAAAATACCGAACATAAGCTTATGGGAGGGAATTTTTCAAAACCAGAAGGCGTAACCACCTTCGGAATCAACACCAAATAGGTAGAAGAGAAGTTCCTTGGTAAATCCGACCCCGAAAAAAAATCTACACCGCCTCGACGAAATCCTTGCTGACAATAGGTCAGCAAGCTCGATAAAAACCAGATCCGAAGCCATCCGGACCCGGACTACTAAACACAAAAATGTCAAACAGGGCATCTTTTACATTTTGGATTGAAGGGAGCAATCCTAACATATTATTCTCCTCCTCTGATATACACGGATAAATTAACTCACATAAATTCGGCTCCTTCTCCACCTGTTTATGATCCAGAAAATTCCTAAAATAATTTACTACCCCATCATGAACCTCTTATGCACTTCTAAGCCAAGTTCCATCTAGCAGCTTCATTTTCTTCACCACCTTATTCTATTTACAATTTAGAGACCGAAAAAACTAAGGTGAAGCTTCCCCATGTGAAAGCCAACTCTGTTTCACTTGTTGACGCAGTCGGATCTCGATGAACCCATTCATCCAGTTCAACCTTGGCAGCCAGATAGTCTTGTTCATCCTCCTCATTGAATTCTCCCTACAACTTCGATTCTAACACGGCCATCCTTTCCTCCAGCTGCCCAATCCGATATTGAATATTGCCGAATACTTCCCGATTCCAGACCATGAGAATAGGCTTCAACCGTTTTAGCTTTCTTGCTAACCTCTCCATTCCATGATCAACAATATCATCCTCCCACGCCGATGCAATACAGCTCATAAAGAACTCATGCGTCACCCAGATTTGGTGAAATTTAAATGCCGAAAATCCATAAGAACAACGCACCTCCTCCATCTGAATTAGAATAGGTGCATGATCCGATCTTCTACGTGAAAGATACTTCATTAATGCATTCAGAAATAATTCCAAAAACGCTGCATTAGTCAAAGATCGATCCAACCATGACCATTTACGAGCAAGTCCCTCGTGGCCATTACACCAAGAGAGATGATTCCCATCATACCTCACCTCCGTTAAGCCTACAGACTCAATAAATTCATTAAATTCATCCATCGCAGCAATCGGTCTAGGATTTCCTCCCCTCCTCTCAGAATCAAACAGAATGACATTAAAATCTCGGCCAATTATCCAAGGCAATGTATCATCTGCACTTGCTACAAGACATTGCCACAACTCCCTCTTCTCAATATAAGAACATTTTGCATACACAAGAGAGCAACACCCACTCTTATCTCCATCAGCCATAATCACAGTAATATGTTGCTTAGATACATCTACCACAGAGACTTGCATCCCCTCCACTCACATTACCCTTAACTTTCCCCTACCTCCTCATTCGAAACACTGCTAGCCATATTTAGTCTACTTTACAATCGACTCATTCTAGACGTCGATAAAAAAGGCTTAGTAACAGCAACAATTCCAGGCAAGTACTTTCTAACTAATGCACTCAAACACTTTTGGGACATCGTCACACCCCTCATATTCCAAAAGAGAATGCTTTGCATCACAAATTAATTTTTAAGGGCTTACTAACCACCCTAGTTGATCTCCTGACTTTCATTTTACCCGAACACGGACTTATGTTTTCAGAATCTGAGTTACATACTTTTCCTTTTCCCAAGTTTTCAAGTCCCATATTTATTTCAGAATCGGACTACACTCGCAAATCAATTACCAGACCTTCATCCGCCATCACCCCCTCACTTGCTATCTCCCCTGCAATCCCCAATATACTTTCCTCCACCCCAGCGTTCATTTCAGAAGACCTGCCATCACAAGCACCACCTCCTAAATCCCGCCTCACCTCCACCTCCCCTTCTTCCATTCCATCCTTAATATGAACCAACACGTTCTCTTCAGCAAGAGGACAAACAACACTATCCTTCCCTGTCGACCCATCATTTTCCTGCATCACCAGAACCCCTACCTGATTTTCAATTTTATCCTCCACCACATGCACCTCTTCTTCCACCTGCACCTCTTCTTCCATATCCTCACTACCAAAAACCACCAACTGATTCTCTACCCATACTAATTCTTTCTATTCTTCATTCTCACTTTCTTCCAAGCTAATGTCATTCTCCTTCAGAGGTTCTTGGGTCAGTTTTTCAGCATTCTCACCCGCCTTTTTACTACATCCTGCCTCCCCATCAATTTTTTTCTCCTTCCTGCCCCATCCCACTCACCTCTTACCATCCCCTCCTAGAGATTTCTTCCCATCCCTGATACATGTTTTCAAGTTATGCCCTTGCATGCAACATCTCGTGCAAAACACAGGAAGCTTTTCAAACACCATAGGCTGTAACCAGCTCGACAGCTTATTAGGAACACCGATCCAGAACTCTTCCATAGGCGGCTTAGATATATCCATTTTAATGCAAACCCATGCACCATCCGTCTTTGTTGCACAGAAAGTATGATTATCTCGTCGGATATACTGCCACAAGGGTACCGTAATATTCCTCAAAAGAGATTCATGATAATAATTTGGGGGAAGTCCAGGAAAGAAAATCCATACTAGAACCATAGAAGGCTCCTGTTCTTCAACATAATTAGGGGACCATTGAAAGACTCGATATGGAACACCATCAACCTCAGAAGCCTCACGTGAGAATCCTTTGATAAAATCCTCTTCATTCGATAGCCTTACGAAAACCGATCTTGGACTAGCCATAGTCGAAATTAATGGTTGAGCAATCAGCCCCCAATGCCTCCTACAAAATGCTCTAATATTACCTAGCGATGGACGTCTGCGCAGAAACTTCAATACTAGCGAGAACTTGAATGGTTGACCAGATCACTCTATCTCCTCCTTCGTAAAAGACACGTACGAAACTCCTTCAAAAACCTTCAAAGGACACAAAGGCACAACCACCTCTGGAATGGGTTCTGGCGTTTGCACCACCAGATCAGCCTAAGAATTAGGGCAAGCCTGGGCACCCTCAACCCCAATGGCATCCATGTAGAACCTCAAAGAGAAAAAACCCTAGTAGAGCCTCTAAGGTTGCATTTGGATGTTGAGCTGAGTTGAATTCTTTATAAATAGTAGTTGATATGGTAGAGTGAGTTTTGTGGGGTCCAACTTAGATGAGTTTAAATGTATTTGGATGTTAAGATGAGTTTAGATTTATTTATGAGAAGTTGAAAAAGGTTATGGTCACAAAAGTAACTGTGTGTGTCCCCTTTTGCTCTTTCATTTAGAAGTGTATGTGTGCAAATGGTAGGTGACATCTGCTTTAATATTAGGGTTGTAATCTAACCGAGCCGAGCCAGTCTTTAGATTGTCGAGCTTGGCTCGACTCAAAAAACCCGAGCTTGAACTTGAGCCCGACCTCAAGATTTCTTTATTAAAAAATGAGATCAAGTCAAGTTGAGTCGAGCTGAGCCGAACCGAGTAGAGTTGGAGTTGTCTATTTTTTAATTTTTGAATAAAATTCAATAATTAAGAAATTAGATAAATAAAAATCTAAATTTAATAAAAATTTTAAAACTAACAAGTATACCCTTTATTGAATTAGAAAATTGTAAGAAGTTATAAATAATTGTTTGTTTTTTAATTTTTGAATAAAATTAAATAATAAAGAAATTATATAAATAATAAATCTAAATTTAATAAAAAATTTAAAACTAACAAGTATACCCTTTATTGAATTAGAAAATTGTAAAAAGTTATAAATAATTGTTTGTTTTTTAATTTTTGAATAAAATTAAATAATAAAGAAATTATATAAATAATAAATCTAAATTTAATAAAAAATTTAAAACTAACAAGTATACCCTTTATTGAATTAGAAAATTGTAAAAGTTATAAATAATTAGTATTTAACTAGTTTATATTTATTCATAATAACCTTATATTATATGCCTAAATAAATTACCAATACATATAGATAATATGATAGTAAATTTCATATATGGTTTCTTACATACTAGTATATGAAATTATTATATCTTACTGGCTAACTATTGTACAAATTATAAAATAGCTATAAAGTATATTCAATATATAGGCATAATTAATTAGGTTACATATTATATGTTTAATTATAAAAGGTGTTATGCTTATATTATTAACCAATATATAGATATATGTATGTATATATACACATTGATCAATGTATGAATGAGATTAATCGAGTTGAGCTAACGAGTCTACTTGATTAGAAACAAGAGGGCTTTAAACGAGCCTTAGCCGAGTCAAGTCGAGTTTAGCCAGATATGTGTTATTTACTAATGAAGTGGGGACTAATGTCACGGGCAAGGTTTTTTTTTCAAGAGTCAAGTTCAATTTCAGTTTAACTAAGTGAGTATCGAGGGAGCTATTTAAGGGACTGGTTCATTTACAGCTCTATTTAAGACCCTCAGTTCTTATTCAACGAGACTTGATAAGCAAGAAAATTGAAAATGAATCAATAGTTGCACAATAATGTTGGTTGTGGACAACATTTGTCATTAGACAAGACAATGTGATTAGATTTTATATGTGAGTAGAAAACTCAAATATGTTTGCAATGTCTCTGACATTGCAATATATGCAATAAATGAGTCAAAAATAGACCTAAAAGCTGAATATTAAAAATAGAATATTATATTGAATACATGCTCTCTTTTAGAGTTACGCAAGCATATAACAAAAACGTATTCAACAACCAACAAAGACAAATGACAGGGAGGAAAAAACTAGATAATTTGACAAAATTATCACTATTCCCCATAATTTATTTGTTTAGGGTGGAAATTGCCTAGTGAAGGGATTCTGTGTACCACCTGACAGCTAGCCATATAGTCCACAAAATAACTTGAAGATTGACTCGTAGATGGGATTGAAGGCTGCCGCAGATCTTGGATACCCTTAAGGCAGATTAGTACAAGGCAAAAAGTGAATTATAGTGATAGTCAAGATACAGAAATGGCAAAGGACTAACATTGCTAACTCTTAATTAGAGCCAATTTGGTTCACACAGAATGGAGTGCAAAGTGAACACCTATTTTGACTCCTACCTTGACAACGAGAGTTGTGTTTGTAATGAGCTTCTTCATTTTTTCAACTTTCAATTAAGGTTTGGTATGGCTGGTATGCTAGGAATGCGGGTGGAATTGGATTACCTTCTACAAGGCCTTCAAGTTGGCAAACTAAACCCAGAATTCCCACAAGTCAAGGCACTTATACTTTGCAACAATCAGAGAAGACACTTGTTTGATGATGCCGTTCTCTAAGTACATTGGAAGACATTCTTTCTTGAAAGATCAAAAATTTTCTAAACAATGATCCATGAAAAACATCCATGCACCAATTAACTAGTAAACTTTTCAACATAAGCTACATAATAAAGACCAGCAAACAAGTGAGGAGTCGTCTCACTTACCATCAATATAATTCCTTTTGTGTATGATTTGATTTTGATCATCTAGAAGGAAGTGCAATTGTCCTTAACCTGCATTATAGATTGATGGAATGGTACATGGGTTGTAAAGTATTAATGGGAAATTATGTGTGGATCAACTTGTGTTGAGTGTTAAGGACATTCTCAGTAGGTTGTATGATGAGTTTACCTCATTCAAGGAGGTTAGTGCCGAGGTTCCATCATCTACCACTACTTCAGCTCCTACTGACGCTAGGAAGACAAGAAAGCATAAGTGAGGTATGCGGTTTGGCGATACACGAGTAGAAGAAGAATTTAGATGGTCAAGCAGACTTGGAAAGACATTTGTCGGTGGAGTTACACTCCTATATGGAAGAGTTCGATATTGAGTTCGATATTTTGGTTTGCTTGAAGATAAATGTTGTCAAATATCCTGTCATTGGGGAGACAGATCCTAGTGTTTGGTCTTCCTTATTTCTACAATAGCCTTAGAGTATCACTTTAGCACCGGGGGCACATATTGGATCCCTTTAGGAGTTCATTGTCTCCTACCATTGTAGAGGCTTTGACTTGAACTCAGAACTGGATTGAAAGAAAGCCGATTCAGGTTCGGGAGGTGGCGGATTATGTTGATTTCTTCAAAGAGGAGGACGAGTAAGATGGAAGCGATAATTACTCTTAATTAATTCTTTGTTGTAAGTTGTTTTATGTTTCATATTTGAAATTAATTTTGTTTTCAATTGATATAGGTCAAATTCGGGGAAAAAAACTTAATCGCAATCTACTTCAGGTGCATGATACACATATCGTTTGTTAATTCATCCCTCACAGGCTTGTATTTGTTTTCTTACATTTTCTAATTCAAGTACCTTTATTTTTGAGACATCATATTCTCATTTTCATCGAGATTTTTTTTTTTTTGTTTTGTTTTTGTTTCATGTTCATCTAGTAACATGGTTATTAACATATTGTACAATGCATCTTGGATACTTGGTACATTGGAGGGACTATTTCTAAATTCTAATAGATTTTTCATTCTAGAGTACTCAAACTATTTGTAATAGTTTTATATTAATTTGTGATATTTTTGAATTTTTATTTATAAATCTTATTTAGGGATTGGGATTATTTTAGATTAATTTGTAATAATTTAGATGTAGTATTTATTTTTAGTTTGAAAGCACTTTTTTTTATATGGGCTGATAGTCATTTATAGGCCCAGTGTTGTAAAACAGCCCCTAAATTAATAGATTATGATCTTCAAAAATGAATTTTGGGGTCAATGAACCAATGGCCCATTAAGACCTGTTGGTGGCTGACTAGCCTGGGCCAATCTGCCCGGTCGTCAAGACGACAGGACCACCCGCTTGCAAGTAGTAGGCCCTTGTAGTGGAAATAAAAATACGCTCCAACCTAGATAAGTGCGAGAACTCAAAACATCGTATAAAAAATATAATAACAGTACTATACCATTTCTCGAAATGATAAATATAGCCTCGTTTGTTTTCAGAGATAAGATAAGATGAGATAAAATGAGATGAGATTAAAATTAAAAAATTAAATAAAGTGTTGTTAGAATATATTTTTTAATATTATTTTTATTTTGAGATTTGAAAAAATTGAATTGTTTATTTTATTTTGTATTGAAATTTGAAAAAGTTGTGATGATTAGATGGGATAAGATGAGATGAATTTGAAAAAATTGAATTGTTTGTTTAATTTTGTATTGAAATTTAAGAAAGTGTAATGTTGAGATTGAGATGAGATGAGATGATATATTTTTCGAAAACAAACGAGGCCATAACTTGCACCCTTAGACCATCAGGAATTTTGTACTTTGAACCAAAAATTAAAACTACCAAAACTAACATATCGCACCATGATCAAGATCCAACCATCAACATTCATGTGCTCAATAACTCTTTTTCATCTATGTTAACAATTATAATTGGATAATGATTCAAAGTATAAAAATACAACATCCAATAATTTGTGGGTGCCAGTCTACTTTCTTTCCTTTCTCAAATTCATGATAATGTGCAGCAATATTAGCGTTCTTTCATTTATTATTAGTGTTATAAATATATACATGAATTTGGTAGATGACCATTTAGATTCCACATTTTAGAATTCTATCACATTTATGTATCAACTATTGGGATTACTAAATTTATGAATGTATCTCAATAATTCAGGTAACATTCTTTCATATTTCTTGTCCCCTTATCTCTATAAAAAGGTGTATTGAGGATCATTTGTATGACACAAAAAATTTAAAGTAAATGATATTAAGCTCCTGAAGGGCTACTCCTTACGCTGCAATCTTTCCATTCCCTTTCTATTTCTCTTAAGTTTTACAACACGTGGTCAGTGCGAAACTTTAGCCAACCGTTGTGTTCTTTTGATCTTTGGCAATATATTTGCATAGCATTTTTCCAATTACTGTAAGTTTCTCTTCCATAAATATTGATATATGGTTATTGCAATATAAATCATTTTACAAATCTTGATATGATCTATGTAACATATTATATAGAGTATAATGTTATTATATAAATGTGATGAATATTCTTGTCTTCTAGGTGTGTTTGCATGATTGAGTTTCTATCCAATTTAATCTTAGACCCATTCGAGAGTTTTGCCTTATTATTCATGAGGAATGTTTGGGTACAACTCTTGAATTGTCCAAAGTGGATAGTTTGAGATTCTATAATCTATATAACAGATATATTCAACATGAACTCTCATGTTAATTTTGGAATTTTGGTTCAGTGTTTGCTTTCATTCTTCAAGTGTGTGGTTAGTAAGTGTCTCGCCAGTGGATAAGTGCGAACACTTTTTGCGACTAACATACTTGGAGAATTATGGAGAAATGCTGCCAAAATTCTGACTGACATGAGAGTAACGGAATGAATATATATATATGCGATGTAGATGATAGTCCCTCGAATGAGATTGGACCAACTACCTTATATTATGGAAGAGCATAGTCATTCCAAGTTCATGGATGGTACTATGACGATGCTCAACAATCCTATTTTGTTTAGGAATATAAGGATAAGAGAAACGATGAATAATACTTTGACTTTGGAGATGTAACGTAAATTGATGGTTAGAAAATTCATCACCTCCATCAAACTAAAATTTTTATTAAATTGACGCTCAACATATTTTTCAAACAAGAGAAAATAATTTAAAAAATTAGTTTTTTTTTTTTTTTTTTGCAAGGGAATAAGCCACATGTATTTAGAGTTAGCGTCAACCAAGCATGCATAATAGTGAAAATTTTCAACAAAAACAACAGGGGCAAGTCCACATAAATCACAATGATTTTTATTAAAAAAATGTTAGAAGTAACACTAGAAGATTGTAAAAAAGTTTCATTTTCTAAGTTTGAATAAGTCCTTAAGACTTGATGACTTGAAAAGCATAGGCCTGGGGGTGTTCCAAACGTTGATGCCACACTTCTTCAGAGACATACCGGAACCAGGTGGAAAAGTGAGCATCATAAGGTAGGGACAAGGTATAGAGGTTACCCTTCCGTCACTCGGTTAGTAGGGTGCGGTTGGCCTTCTATTCCTAAACAACCAAATCAACACCATAAAATTGACAGTTATAGGGATCATCATAAGTACGTTGTTCAATAGATAACAAATTTTTGGCTAAATTAGGAACTAAGAGGACATATTTTAAATTAATTCGAGAGGTGTCATTACCAATATACGTGTCACCAGTGTTTTTAATAGCATGTGTACTACCATCACCAATAATAACAACATCATTGCCGAAATAGTGACGATGATTATCGAGTATACCTACACGACCTATCATGTGGGCCAAAGCACTGGTGTCTATAGTCCATTCATTATCGTAGGATGCATTCCCAAGAGTAAGGGCGACTAAAGCTTAAGGACATCATTAGGTTGATATGCATCACTAAACTGCTCAAGAGCAACGTGTACCTTTTTGCCACAGATTTGATAGGTGTCAAACCAAGTGGATTAACGCCCTTTATCAAGTTGACCAGTGTTAGGATAAACTAGTTATCAAATGCTAATTTGAAATATAATAGTGGAAGCAAACAAAAGAAATAACAACATTCACACACAGAACACAAAAATTTAAGTGGTTTGGCTCAATCTAAGTCTACGTCCACTGGCGAGGTCGATCTCAATGAATTCACTATTAACAAAGATGGAGTACAAAAGATTAATTACAAAATGCTCTTCCAAAAGTACCATTACACTCTTGGAAATATCACAAAAGGACCACTCTTTCTCTCTTTGTAAGTTCTCGACAACATCAAACTTAAAAAGTGAAAAGCAGAATGAAAACATTTGTACTTATATTGAAATGGTGCAAAATCCTAGAATAGGAACATTCACTTGAGCGAAGTGTCGAGCGATACTCGAGCGAACGTTAGGGTTTGCATCCTGCTCGAGCTGACTATTGATCAATTAATGAGCAAACTCAAGGGTTGCCATCCTACTCAAGCTGAGTGTCGAGTGGGTGTCGAGAGAACTCTTGGGTTGTGTCCAGCTGTAGCTAACTATCAAGCAACTAATGAGCGAACTCTTTGGTTGCCATCCCGCTCTAACTGAGTGTCGAGCGCATGTCGAGCGAACTCACGGGTTGTATCTAGCTTGAGTTAACTCTCGAGCAACTAATGAGCGAACTCCTAGGTTGAAGTGTCGCTCGAGCGAAAGGGACACCGCTCGAGTGAACTATTTGTATAGGCACTTTTTCAATAGGATTCAAGCCACCTCTCAACAAATCTCCACCTTGGCTTGCATTCCACCAAGCCAAACAAAATTCATTAACAAAAAGAACCAACCCCCTCCATCAAATTCCCTAAGAGAATCACATGCCGCGAACACCAATTAAGTCCAAACAGAGTTTGAACTTGTATACTGGAACTGATTTTGTCATCATATCTGCTGGATTCTCAGTAGTAGCACTTTTTTGTATTTCTAACACACCCTTTGTAACAATCTCCCGAAGAAAGTGATACTTGACATCAATTTGCTTAGTTCTCTCATGATACATTTGATTTTTGGTCAAATGTATTGCACTTTAGATTTCACAAAACATTGAAATTCCATCTTTTTGTAGTCCCAAATCACTGATCAGGCTTTTCAACCAAATGGCTTTCTTAACAGTCTCTATTGCTGCCATATATTCTGCTTCTATAGTTGATAAAGTAATATTAGATTGTAGTGTTGCTTTTCAACTAATAGCAGAATCACACAAAGTGAAAACATACCCTATCAATGATCTTCTCTTATCTAAGTCCTAGTATAATTAGAATCAACATAACCAACAACCTTGAAATTGAAGCCAGTTTCTCAATAAAAAAATTAAACCAAAGTTCAAAGTCCTTCTCAAATACCTGACTATACATTTCACAATCTGCCAATGAGCTTTACCCAAATTAGCCATGTACCTACTAAAAACGCTCACTGCCTGTGAAATATTTGGACGAGTACAAACTATTGAATACATAATACTGCCAACTGCACTGGAATAAATAACACTAGCCATGAACAGTTCCTCCTCGTCTGTTTGAGGAGATAGGGATGCTAAAATTTTAAAATGTGTAGCAATAGGTGTACTTACTGGTTTAGAATTAGACATTCTAAATCTTTGAAGAACTTTCTCAATATACTTTCCATGGCACAAGTACAACTTTCTAGCTTTTTTATCTCTATGGATCTTAATCCCTAAAATTTTCTTTACAGCTCTTAAGTCTTTCATTTCAAACTCATTTCTAAGTTAGATTTTCAACAAGCTAATATCGGATATACTTTTAGCATATCATCAACATAAAGTAGCGAATAAATGAAAAACCCATCAAATAACTGCTTGTGATAAAAGCAACTATCATAGCTACTACTCAAATAACCATGATCAATTATAAAAGAATTAAAATGTTTATACCATTGCCTCTGAGACTACTTTAAACCATACAATGATTTTTTCAATCTGCACACATGTTCTTTCTTTCCTTGAATAATAAACCCCTCTGGCTGATGCATGTAAATGATCTATTCAAGCTCACCATGGTCATACAATGCTACCATAGCAAGTAACACCCTGATGGAACTGTGTTTCACAATTGGAGAGAACTTCATTGAAGTTGATGTCTTCTCTCTGACTGTAGCCTTTTGCAACTAATAGCAAAATGTTTGTACCTTGCATATGCAGCACCCTGGATTCCTTCTTTTCTTTTGAAGACCTATTTACAACCAACAATCTTTGTCTTCTTAGACAACTTAACCAAATCCTAAGTTTGGTTCCTGTGAAGAGACTCAATCTCCTTAGTCATCGTTGCACATCATTGTGCAGACTCCTTACTTTTGACAGCTTCTGAATAACTGGAAGACTCCTGACCATCAATGTCCTCTACCGTAGTAAGTGTATACATCACCATGTCTACATGAGCATATATTTGAGATGGCCTAATCTGCCTCCTCTGTCTACCAGTAGCAATACTATAGTCTTGCTCATGTTGTGTGCCATCATCAAAATCAAGATCATGGTCATTAGTAATAACATGATCTTGGGTGCCACCTTGTGAAGCTTCAACCTATAACTCCCCCTTCTTGCCAATGCTACTCTTCACCTGTAGACATAGTAAACTCCTTTCTCATATTAAGCATGAATTGTTCATCAAATACAACATTCATGCTAATTATAAATTTTGGGTGATTTAGGATCAATATGCCATAACCTGAATCATTTCACGATTTCACCCCCACTAGCATATCTTTACCCTTGACTCAAGTTTTTCATCATTAACATGAAAATATGCAAGACAACAAAAAAATTTCATATTTGAATAATCAGGAGGAGTACCAGACCATACCTCATTTGGAGTTTTCAAGCCAATAGTTGTGGTTGGAGAGTCGTTAACCAAGTAGCAAGTCGTGTTGATTGTTTCAGCCCATAAATCTTTAGACAAACCGACATTTGAAAGCATACTGTGGGCATGTCACACTGTTCGATGCCTAACAATGCCTTCATCTTTGCAGAATTCATCAAACTCACTTCTGCAAAATTTCATACCATTGTCATTTCGAAGTCGCTTCACCTTCTTGCATGTCTGATTTTCAATTAAAACCTTCCACTGTTTAAAGTAAGCAAAAACATCGCTCTTTTATTTTCAGAAAGTAAACCCAAACCTTCCTTGAGTAATCATCAATGAAAGTAAGCAAATATTAAGCTCCACCTTTCGATGGAAAAGAATATGGACCCCAAAGATTAAAGTGAATATAGTCCACAACACTTTTAGTTCTGTGAACCCCTGTAGTAAACTGAACCCTGCACTGTTTTCCAAACACACAATGTTCACAAAATTTAAGTTTCCCTATCTTCTGATCACACAACAAACCCTACTTATTCAGAACTGACATCCCCTTTTCACTCATATGACCCAAATGCATGTGCCACAAACGGGTAATGTCATTGTACTTCTCTAAAGGAAATAAAGACCATCTGTCTCATCTTCTCTCATTACAATCATGGAGCTCTTTCTGACTCTAATAGCTCCACCTTTACCGGTGTTCTAGAAACCCCAAGAATCAAGAGTGCCCAAAGAAATAAGATTTTTCTTCAAATTTGAGATGTGTCGGACGCTAATCCTAACTGATCCAACCCAGCAATTTTACACACCATATCATTTCCCATCAAAATAGAACCACCGTTGACTGGCTCATAGGTAGTGAACTAGTCCCTTTTGGGACATATATGAAAAGCACAAGCTGAGTCCATGACCCCACTTGTCCACAAATCGACCATTTGAGCCGCTAATTTCTGAGACAATATCTCAGCCGTTAGACTTTTCAACAGTAACGCTAATAGCATTAGAGGAACTAGTACATTCCTCTTTGTTTTTCAGTTTAGGACTCGCATTTTTGTAATGACCAAATTTATGATGGCAATGACATTTAACATTTTTCTTATTAAACTTTGACTGTGAACGGCTTTTGGATTTACCTCTGTTCTTTTCTGAACTTATCTCACTGGATCTACCCCTGCTAGAGAAACCCTTAACAAACAAACCACTGACTTGATTATCCGTCCCTTTCAAATTCAATTTAGTTCTCAATTCCTTAGAATTCAAAGAAGATTTCACATCTGCTAAGGAAATAGTATCTCTACCATACAACATTGAATTCAGAAAGTTATCAAATGACATAGGTAACAAACACATAACAATTAAGGCCTGATCCTCTTCTTTAAGCTTAATGTCAATATTTCTTAGATCCATAATAATTTTATTAAATTCATCCAAGTGTTCAGAGATATGAGTACCTTCCTTCATTTTGAGCGTGTATAACCAGTCTGCCCCTCCTATCCTTTATTTTTTATTTTTTAAAATTTGATCATTTTTAGAAAGTTATTTCTTTCTTTTCTTTTCTTTTTTTAATTTTTTTTAATTTATTTTTTTTATACTTGGGTTTTCTATTTTATTATTATTAGTTTTTGTCTTTTTAAATATATCTTTCAAAAGTTGTTAGTTTTTATATTCAAATTTAAACTTGTGCTTATTAAAAATATTAGAGGCAGAAAAGTTTGTAATAGTAGTACCTGGTGGACTTGATTAATGCTGAGAATGTTAATTACGTAGTCAGACCTCGAGTAACAGTAAGCACTGCATGCCATTGACCAAGCAACCAGGTCTCCAAAAGCAACCAAATCCAGGAACGATCGCACACAAATAGCAATGATTTTCAAAGTGTTATCTATAGTAATGCATTTGGTAGTCTCATTGATCACTGGAAGATAAAAGAACAAAGGGTCCACTACTACTGCAGCTACACACACCGCTGAAAACGCCACATCCCAATGGAAGTACTGGAACCACCACGGCGTTTCTGAAAATAATTTAGTCCTTTTTGAAATAATTTTCTTCGTTTTTGAAATAATTTTGATCATCAAAGGTGGGTGATTGACGTCCTGCCAAATTGCCATTTTTCTTGTTGTCCTTTTTTCCAAACCAGTACCATCATTCTTGGGACCTTACTTCTCAATATCCAGTATGTCCCTGATCAGCACAACATATGTATATATATATATATATATAGACCAAAGAACATTAATATAGAGGTACGTAGCAATTATATATATGCATGCGCATGCATGTATACACACACATATACATAATCAACATGACAAGTGCTATATATTCATTATCATTTTAACAATTATCATTACCGAGTCATCTTTAATGTGCTATTAAATCATGATCAGTAGAAAATCATTTACTATGATCTTTTGTTATTTATTAATCATTTGATGTCACATAGAAAAAAGAATTTTTCAGCTCTTTATTTTTTGAGTACTGCTAATCATTAATCATTACCAAACCCACCATCATGGTGCAGCACCACCGCAAATCAGCCATCCACACGGCCGCAAGGCCACCCCCATGCTTCATTGTTTGATATTCAACATTGTAAGCCAACCCAGAACAGAGCAGCCCTCTGCTTTTGTTTTCCAGCATATAAGAAAGTAGCTTTTATCTCCAATTAAGCTTAAATCTTAGCGCCTTGATGGTGGGTTTGGTAGATAGTTGTGAATATAACTCATAAATCTAGCATATAGATGTTCTTCCCTGATTTCGAATTATAGGTATACCAAAATGCTTGCCAGCTGGTCTACTTCTATCAGCATCCATTGATCACCTGTGAAATTCTTGTACTTGATGAGGTAAGAATTTTAGCATAAAAAAAAATGCTAGTGGAACTGTTTAGACAAACTATTTTTTACTAGAGTTCATGATGCTCCCACTATAACAGGTCACTCAATTAGCACTGATTAGCAATTTAGTTCACAAATTTGGGGTTTATATATATATATATAATGACCCAATTAAACATGAAAATATATATCTGAAAACAAATTAATGTGTCAACCTTTTAGGAAGGAAAGTTTCTATTTTATTTTTCTTTAATTTGTTAAAATTTAAGCTCCCTAATGATCAGATTCCAAACATTGGAGAAAGAAATTAAAAATATCCTTCTGTCTCAATATTGTGTATTAGTAAAGTACATTTATTTAAGTACTGTATATATAGCTGTTGTAAGCCAGCACCGAGGTAGAGGCACTATAAGGGGTGTCTGTGTAGAGAAAGTAAGGAAAGTTGGTAAAATTAAAATTGATATTCCTGATTATCACACCAATGGCTCTGGAGATTCGGCAGCGTGGCTTGCTTCTTTTGTTGGTATGCTCACTCGCACGTATGCACCTATTGCTACATCCTCTTGGTCTAAAGTTTCATAAAATGTGAACGACCACATCAAAAATTGTTATTTGGTAATAAGCTACATCTCAAGTAAATGAGTATTATTCATGTTACTTTTTGGATATTTTATATTTATACTAATTGTTTATAATTATTGGAAGGATGGGTAGTTTGAACTTAATTTTGGCTGATGAGAGGATTGATTAATCGTTGAGGAGCTGATGTCGAATGCATTTCGGAGGTACAAAGATCAATTCCATGCACATTATAAGAAGTTCAGTACTACAATAGAGGCACGCCAAAATCCATTCCAAGCAATGCCACCAAATGAATGGGAGAAGGTTTGTGATTTGTTTGAAGATCCTGTTTATCAGGTAAGTTTGCAACTACGTTTTTTTAATAGTATATGATAGATGTATTAAACATATAGATATAATTTTTTTTTAGCAACAGAGTACTGTGAACAAAGCAAATAGATCAAACTTAGAGATACACCATTATACGTGTTCTCGATCTTTTCATCGTTTGTCTAATAAAATGGTAAGTTATTCTACTTTTCGTTAAATATTAACATATAATACACTTTTCTGATTTAAGTTCTAATATATATATATATATTTACAGAAAGAAGAAAGTTCTGCTGACTATGATCTGACCCAATTATATGCAAAATCACATAAAAATCGTGATGGTGTTTGGACCAGTCCCGAAGCAAAAGCAAATTATATAAGTTTAAGCTTCTTTAATTCCATTGTGACTATATATTTTTGTTACTTATAGTAACTAGTATGTTTTTATTTTTGTAGGACAAGATAATATCTCTCAAGGAAGCTGTTGCGGATCCATCTAATACATCATCTGTTAACGATGCTCAAAACCTTTCTCAAGTTCTTGGATCATGTTCTAGATATTTGAGGGGCTTAGGACGTTGCGTTAAGCCATCCTCTACATTATCATCCTCTTCTCGAGCCAGATCGAATGACGACAAGACTAAAGAATTGGAGGAAGCAACACTTGAGATAGAACGACTGAGGTCCAAGGAAAAAGAGTTGCTGACCAGATTAGATCAAGCAGTAGATCTTGAGGCAAGATTAGAAGAGAACAGGCAGAAGAGATTGAAGATGGAGGTACAAAAAGCTACGCTTCAGTTGCAATCAATTATGTCACAAAACTCTATACCACTACCACAATTGTAAAAGTTAATTCTTTCTTTCATGTTCTTTCTATTATAAAGTTTCAAAACATTTGAACAATTGACATTTGAATTACAATTTGTGTAATACTAGTATGATATTTTTAATTAATTAAATTATGTTCTGTATGATTCATACCGTTCGAACGGTAAATAACCAGTTCGAATGATAAATTACCATTTCTAAATCCATTTGAATAAAAAACATACTCATTCAAACAACAAATAACCCATTCGAACGATAAACGCAAAATACAGTTCGAAATGACGTAATTTACATTCGAACAAAAGTCATTCGAGCAAAATTTATTGGTTCAAACACACACACTCCTTTCGTTTTAACAATATCAAATATTATTATTTGTTTAGTTCAAAATTTTATTTCGTTCGAATGGACGGGTCGGTTTGAACTGACAAATATTCCATTCGAACACTCCTTTCTTTCGAACAGTATCAAATATGGTTATTTGTTCAATTCAAAATTTTATTTCGTTTGAATGGACGGGTCGGTTCGAATTGACAAATATTCCATTCGAATAATTTATTGAGATGAAATTAGTTCATCTAAAAGAAAATTCTCCGTTCGAACAATTTCGACTGGTTCCGCAAAATTTCATCCCTAAAAGTGATTTTTGGAGACAATACTAGCATTTAATATATCACATCTAGCTACATTAATTTTTAAATTTTATTTTTATAATATCTTTCTATAAGCCTATCATTTTTTTTTTTAGGATAAAAATTAATAGATCATTTTTGTTTTTTACAAGTACCGTTATGTGCATGTGAATATAATGTGAGACCAGCTAGCTAGATATATAAATGGTAAAGTCACTTTTCAAAATTTCTAAAATTCCTCACAATTAACTTTATTAACAAACATCACTTAAATATAAAACACTTTTCATTTCTAATTTAAAATTTTTAATCATTTTCATCTAATCATTATTCAAAAAAAAATTAATTTTTACAAATTAAAAAAAAAGGTATATTTAAATAATTTTTTAACTTTATTTATTCACTATCACAAGCTTCAATATAATACTTATCTTAAGAATATTTTTATTCAACTTTTTCTCCTGCTTTCTCAAAATCTAATAAAACATTTTCACTCAAACCATTTCATTACTATTTACAAAATTTTGAGATGCTTTGATAATCTCTTAAGCATCCAAACAGTACTAAGTCTAAAACAATTAAAGTGAGATCCACTACCTTTGACCTAACTTATCCTAAGCCAAAATCAAGTTGCATCCCTGTTTCCTACTGCATGGTCTTACTCCTCTAAGTGGTCACAAAAGTAAACGTGTGTATCCTCTTTCGCTCTTTCATTTAGAAGTGTAGGTGTGCAAATGGTAGGTGACATCTGCTTTAAGATTAGGGTTGTAAGCTAACCGAGCCGAGCCGGTCGACTAAAAAAACCCGAGCTTGAGCTTGAGCCTGACCTCGAGATTTTTTTTCAATCTTTGTTTGAGCTTGGCTCGATAAGCTAAGTTTTCAACTCGAGCTCGACTAAAAAATGAGCTCAAGTCGAGTTGAGTCGAACCGAGTAGAGCCGGAGTTATTTATTTTTTAATTTTTGAATAAAATTCAATAATTATGAAATTCGATAAATAATAAATCTAAATTTAATAAAAAATTTAAAACTAACAAGTATACCCTTTATTGAATTAGAAAATTGTAAGAAGTTATAAATAATTAGTATTTAACTAGTTTATATTTATTCATAATAACCATATATTATATGCCTATATAAATTATATCAACATTTCATATATGGTTTCTTACATACTTGTATATAAAATTATTAAATCTTTCTGGTTAACTATTGTACAAATTATAAAATAGCTATAAAGCACATTCAATATATAGCAATATATAGGCATAATTAATTAGGTTACATATTATATGTTCAATTATAAAAAGTGTTACGCTTATATTATTAACCAATATATATATATATATATATATATGTATGTATATATAAACATTTATCAATGTATGAGTGAGATATAATTGAGTCGAGCTAATGAGTCGACTCGAGCATAAACAAGAGAGCCTTAAATGAGCCTTAGCCAAGTTTAGTTGAGTTTAGCCAGATATGTGTCAGTTACTAATCGAGCGGGGATCAGTTGTCACAGGCGAGTTTTTTTTTTTCACAATTCAACTTCGATTTGAGTTTAACCAAGCGAGTATCAAGTGGGCTATTGAACGGATTGGTTCGCTTACAGCCCTATTTATGACCCTCAGCTGTTATCCAGCTAGACTTGATATGCACGAAAATTGAAAACGAATTAGTAGTTGTAGAATAATGTTGGTTGTGGACAACATTTTTCATTAGACAAGACAATGTCATTCGATTTTCTATGCGAGTAGAAAACTTATATATGATCATAATGTCTTTGACATTGCAAATATGCAATAAACAAGTCAGAAATAGACCTACAAACTGAATATTAAAAATAGAATGTTATATTGAATACATGCTCTCTTTTAAAGTTACGCAAGCATATAACAAAAACGTATTCAACAACCAACAAAGACAAATGAAAGGGAGGAAAAAAAGCTAGATAATTCGATAAAATTATCACTATTCCCCATAATTTATTTGTTTAGGGTTGAAATTGCTTGGTGAAGGGATTCTGTGTACCCTTGACAGCTAGCCATATGGTCCACAAAATAACTTGAAGATTGACTCATAGATGGGATTGAAGGCTGCTGCAGATCTTTGATACCCCAGAGGTGGATTGTTAATTGTAGTACAAGACAAAAAAGTGAATTATAGTGATAGTCAAGATACAGAAATGGCAAAGGACTAACATTGCTAACTCTTAATTAGAGCCAATTTGGTTCACACGGAATGAAGTGCAGAGTGAACACCTATTATGATTCCTACCTTAAGAACAAGAGTTGTGTTTGAAATGAGCTTCTTCATTTTTCAACTTTCAATTGAGGTTTGGTATTGTTGGTTTGCTAGGAATACAAGTGGAATTGGATTATCGTCTGCAAGGCTTTTAATCTGGCGAACTAAACCCAGAACACCCACAAGTCAAGGCACTTATACTTTGTAACAATCAGAGAAGACACTTGTTGGTGATGCCATTCTCTAAGTACATTGGAAGACATTCTCTCTTGAAAGATCGAAAATTTTCTATACAGTGATACATGAAAAACATCCATGTACCAATTAACTAGTTAAAATTTTCAACATAAGCTACATAATAAAGACCAACAATCAAGTGAGGAGTCGTCTCATTTACCATCAATATAATTCTTTTTGCGAATGATTTGATTTCGATAATCTACAAGGAAGTGCAATTGTCCTTAACCTGCACTACAAGATTGATGCTATGGTACATGGGTTGGAAAGTACTAATGGGAAATTATGGGTGGATCAACTTGTGTTGAGTTTTAAGGACATTCTCAGTAGGTTGTATGATGAGTTTACCTCATTCAAGGGGGTTAGTACCAAGTTTCCATTATCTGCCACTACTTTGCCTCCTACCGACGCTAGGAAGACAAGAAAGCATAAGTGAGGTATGCTGTTTGGTGATACACAAGAGCAGAAGAAGAATTTAGACGGTCAAGCAGACTTGGAAAGACATTTGTCAGTGGAGTTACACTCCTATATGGAAGAGTTTGATATTTTGGTTTAGTTGAAGATAAATGCTGTCAAATTAAAGACATTTGTCGGTGGAGTTACACTCCTATATGGAAGAGTTTGATATTTTGGTTTGGTTGAAGATAAATGTTGTCAAATTTCTTATCATTGGGAAGACAGATCGTTGTATTTGGTCATCCCTATTTCTACAATAGCCTCAGAGTCTCACTTTAGTACCGAGGGCACATATTGGATCTCTTTAGGAGTTCATTGTCTACTACCATTGTAGAAGCTTTGATTTGAAATCAGAACTAGATTGAAAAGAAACCGATTCAAGTTTGGGAGGTGGTAGATTATGTGGATTACTGAAAGGAGGACGAGTAAGATGGAAGTGGTAATTACTCTTAATAATTCTTTGCTGTAAGTTGTTTTATGTTTCATATTTGAAATTAATTTTGATTTCAATTGATATAGGTTCAAATTCGGGAAAAAAAAACTAGATCACAATCTACTTTGGGCGCGCATTGATACACATATGGTTTGCTAATTCATCCCTTATAGGCTTGTATTTATTTTCTTACATTTTCTAAGTCAAGTACCTTTATTTTTGAGACATCATATTCTCATTTTCATCCATGTTTTTTATGTTTTTGTTTCATGTTCATATGGTAACATGGTTATTAACATATTGTACAACGCATCTTGGATACTTGGTACCTTAGAGGGACTATTTCTATATTCTGATAGATTTTTCATTCTAGAGTACTCAAACTATTTGTAATAGTTTTATATTAATTTATTATGTTTTTGAATTTTTATTTATAAACTTTTTTTAGGGATTGTGATTATTTTAGATTAATTTGTAATAATTTAGATGTAGACTTTATTTATTTTTAGTTTGAAAGCATGTATTTTTTTTTTATATGGGCTGAAAGTCATTTATAGGCCCCGTGTTGTATAACAGCCCCTAAATTAATAGATTATGAGCTTTAGAAAAGAATTTTGGGCTCAATGAGCCAATGGCCCATTAAGACCTGTTGGTGGATGAACGGCCTTGGGCCAATCCGCCCGCTCGTCTGGACGAGTAGGACCACACGCTTGCAAATAGTAGTGCCTTGTAGTGGAGATAAAAATACGCTCCCAGCCAAGATAAGTGCGAGAGCCGAAGGTCCGCTATATGCCATATAGGGAGAGTAGCAACCCTAGTGAGCATGCAGTTTACATGAATCAAAGTAGATGCTGGCACGGGGTATATCACAGGTTGCAAAGAACTCAAAACATCGTATAAAAAATATAATAACAGTACTATACTTGCATTTCTCGAAATGATAAATATAACTTGCACCCTTAGACCATTAGGAATTTTGTACTTTGAACCAAAAATTAACATATCGCACCATGATCAAGATCCGACCATCAACATTCATGTGCTCTAAACTCTTTTTCATCTATGTTAACAATTATAATTGGATAATGGTTCAAAGTATAACAATACAACATCCAATAGTTTGTGGGTGCCAGTCTACTTTCTTTCCTGTCTCAAATTCATGATAATGTGCAGCAATATTAGCGTGCTTTCATTTATTATTAGTGTTATAAATATATACATGAATTTGGTGGATGACCATTTAGATTCCACAATTTAGAATTCTATCACATTTATGTATTAACTATTGGGATTTCTAAATTTATGAATGTATCTTATTAATTCATGTAACATTCTTTCATATTTCTTATCCCCTTATCACTATAAAAAGGAATATTGATGATCATTTGTATGACACAAAAAATTCAAAGTAAGTCATGATATTAAGCTCCTGAAAACTTACTCTTACGTTGCAATCTTTCAATTCTTTTACTATTTCTCTTAAGTTTTACAACACATGATCAGTACGAGACTCTAGTCAATTGTTGTGTTCTTTTGATCTTTGGCAATATATTTGCATAGCATTTTTCAAATTACTGTAAGTTTCTCTTCCATAAATATTGATATAGGCTTATTGCAATATAAATCATTTTCTAAATCTTGATATGATATATGTGATATATTATATAGTGTGTAATGTTATCATTTCAATACGATGAATATTCTTGTCTTCTAGGTATGTTTGCATGATTGAGTTTCTATCAAATTTAATCTTAGACCCGCTTGAGAGTTTTGCCCTATTATTCATGAAGAATGTTTGGGTACAATTCTTGAATTTTCCAAACTCGACAATTTGAGATTCTATAATCTATATGACAGATATATTCAGCATGAACTCTTATGTTAGTTTTCAATGTTTCCTTTCATTCTTCGAGTGTGTGATCCATAAGTGTCTTGTTTGTGGATAAGTGTGAACACTTTTTGCAACTAGCATACTTAGAGAATTATGGAGAAATGTTTCTGAAATTCTAACTGACACGAGAGTAAAGAAATGAATAAATATATATATATATATATATATATATATATATGTATACACGATGTTGATGATAGTCTCTTAAATGGGATTGGACCAACTACCTTATATGATGATTCCAAGTTCATGGATGGTGCGATTATGATGCTCAACAACCCCGTTTTGTTCAAGAATATAAGGGCAAGAGAAACGATGAAGAATATAACTTTGACTTTGGAGATGTGACATAAATTGATGGTTAGAAAATTCACCTCCTCCATCAGACTGAAAAGTTTTTATTAAATTGACGTTCAACATATTTTCAAACAAGAGAAAATAATTTAAAAAATCAGATTTTTTTTTTTTTTTTTGCAAGAGAATAAGCCACATGTATTTAGAGTGAGCGTCAACGAAGCATGCATAATAGTGAAAATTTTCAATAGGAAAAACAGGGGTAGGTCCACACAAATTTCAATGATTTTTATATAAAAAAAAATGTCAGAAGTAACACTATGGTAAAAAATTTTGTTTTCTAAGTTTGAATAAGTCCTTAAGACTTGATGACTTGAAGAGCTTGGGGGTGTCCCAAACGTTGATGCCATAATTCTTCAGAGACCTACCGGAACCAGGTGGAAAAGTGAGCATCATAAGATAGGGATAAGGTATAGAGGTTATCTTTCCATCACCTGGTCAGTAGGGTGCAGTTGCTCTTCCATTCCTAAACAATAAAATCAACACCATAAAATTGACAGTTATAGGGATCATCAGAAGTAAGTTGTTCAATAGATAATGAATTTTTGGCTAAATTAGAAACTAAGAGGACATCTTTTAAAAAAGAACTAAGGAAATTTCCCATGAGAAGCGTTGGAAATGGGAAACTGACAAGATGACATGAGAGAGAAAGTTTACAGAGACTAAGATCCATTGTTAAGCCAACGCCTTCTGTTTGCTCATTATGAGAACTTGAGTACAATACTTCTTCAGTGGTGAGATTGTATGTACATAATAAATTATCTTGCAACAAGGCTATGAAATTGTGCCCAAAAAAATAGAAAAGGGTGCCATGAAATTCTGTCCCCTAACCTACTTTCAGAATGCATTTTTACTTGGTTAAACCCTAGACCTTTGTAGTGTGCCTCCTTCGCACAAATTAGGGATCATAGGCTTTTCACTGTTGAACGTGGCTCCTAGAAAGTTTTTGTATGAAGGGTTTGAACCTTAAACCTAGGGGGAGCATACCCCTAAGTTTTTATATGAACGTGGCTCCTAGAAAGTTCTTATTTGGTAATGAAAACTTGGGGCAAAGAAAGAAATAAGTACAATAGGGAGAACACTAAATTCCACTGAAAAATAGGACCTTTATTTGTAACAAGACTATTAAGTTCTGAAGGCCTAGAAAATACGAGTGCAAAGTATTTTTGTTGATGAAACTAAAACATGGCCACTTATCATATTAAATGATTTTGAATTCAAGTCATTAGGATGAAAAGATGGTAGTACTCTCCTTCGCATTGTAATTACTTGATAGTTTGTAGCATTGGTCAATTGCGTTGTAGTTATGTGTCTGGAGCATTGATGGGTATTAATTTGAGAGGTGTCATTACCAATATACATGTCACCAATGTGTTTAGTAGCATGTGTACTACCATCACCATTAATAACGATAACATTACTGAAATAGCGATGATGATTATCAAGTATACCTGCATGACCTGTCATGTGGGCCAAAGCACTGATGTCTACAGTCCATTCGTTATCGTAGGATGCATTCTTAAGAGTGAGGGCGGCTAAAGCTTAGGGACATCATTAGGCTAATGTGCATCACTAAACCGGTTCCAGCATTTGAAAGCAACATTACCTTTTTGGCACAGATTTGATCGGTGTCAAACCAAGTGGATTAACGCCGTTTATCATGTTGACCAGTGTTGGGATAAACCAGTTATCAAATGCTAACTTGAAATCTAATTTGAAATTTAACAACGGAAGCAAACAAAAGAAATAACATTCACATACAAAACACCAAAATTTAAGTGGTTCGACTCAATGTGAGCCTATGTCCACTAGTGGAGTTGGTCTTAATGAATTCATTATCAACAAAGATGGAGTACAAGAGATTAATTACAAAATCCTCTTCCCAAAGTACCAATACACTCTTGAAAATATCACAAGAGGACAACTCTTTCTCTCTCTGTAAGTTCTCGACAACTCCAAACTTAAAAAGTGAAAAATAGAATGAAAACATTCGTATTTATATTGAAATGGTGCGGAACCCTAGAATACAAACATTTGATGGAGCGAAGTGTCAAGCCGTGCTTGAGCGAACATTAGGATTTGCATCCCGATCGAGCTGACTGTTGAGCAACTGATGAGCGAATGCATGCGAGCTAAGTGTTAAGTGGGTGTTGAGAAAGCTCTCAGGTTGTGTCAAGCTCGAGCTAACTTTCGAGCAACTGATAAGCAAACTCTTGGGTTGCCATCACACTCAAGCTGAGTGATGAGCGAACTTACGGGTTGTGTCCAGCTTGAGTTAATTGTCAAGCAACTGATGAGCGAACTCTTAGGTTGAAGCTTCGCTCGAGCATAAGAGACACCGCTCGAGTGACCAATCTGTAGAGGTGCTTTTTCAACAAGATTCAAGTCACCTCTCAACAAATCTCTACTTTGGCTTAATTTCCACAAAACCTAACAAAATCCATTAACCACAAGAACCAACCCCCTCTATCAAATCCCCTAAGGGAATCACAGACCCTGAACACCAATCAAGTCCAAACAGAGTCTGAACTTGTATACTGGAACTGACTTTGTCATCCTATCTACTGGATTCTCAGAAGTAGCAATTTTTTGAATTTCTAACACACCTTCCATAACAATCTCCCGAAGAAAGTGATACCTGACATTAATATACTTTGTTCTCTCATGATACATTTGATTTTTGGTCAAATGTATTGCACTCTGGCTTTCACAAAACACTAAAATTCCATCTTTTTGTAATCCCAAATCACTGTAGACCTTTCCACCAAATGGCTTCCTTAATAGCCTCTTCTGTTGCCATATATTTAGTTTCTATAGTTGATAAACCAACAATAGATTGTAGTGTTACTTTCCAACTAATAGCAGAATCACACAAAGTGAAAACATACCCTGTCAATGATCTTCTCTTATCTAAGTCTCTAGTATGATCAGAATCAACATAACCAACAACCCGAAGTCAGTTTTTCTATCAAAAATTAAACCAAAGTTCAAAGTCCCTTTCAAATACCTGAGTATCCATTTCACAGTTTGCCAATGAGCTTTACCTGGATTAGCCATGTACCTGCTAACAACACTCACTGCCTGTGAAATATCTGGATTTATTGCATATATAATATTGGCAACTGCACTAGAATAAGGAACACTAGCCATGAACTGTTCCCCTTCGTCTGTCTAAGGAGATAGGGATGCTGAAAGTTTAAAATGTGTAGCAAGTGGTGTACTTACTAGTTTAGAATTAGACATTCTAAATCTTTGAAGAACTTTCTCAATGTACTTTCCATGGGACAAGTACAACTTTCCAAATTTCCTATCTTCGTGGATCTATCCCTAAAATCTTCTTTGCAGCACCTAAGTCTTTCATTCAAACTCATTTTTGAGTTGGGTTTTCAACAAGCTAATATCAGATATGCTTTTAACAACAATAAGCATATCATCAACATAAAATAGCAAATCAATAAAAAAATCCATTAGATAACTGCCGATGATAAATGCAACTATCATAGCTACTCCTCAAATAACCATAATCAATCATAAAAGAATCAAAATGTTTCTACCATTGCCTCGGAGACTACTTCAAACCATATAATGATTTATTCAATCTGCACACATGATCTTCCTTTCCTTGAACAATGAACCCCTTTGGCTTATGCATGTAAATGATCTCTTCAAGCTCACCATGGTCATACAATGCCACCATAGCAAGTAAGACCCTGATTGAACTATGTTTCAGAACTGGAGAGAAAACTTCATTGAAGTCTATGCCTTCTCTCTGACTGTAGCCCTTTGCAACTAAGCATGCCTTGTACCTTGCATCTGCAGCACCCTAGATTCCCTCTTTTCTTTTGAAGACCCATTTGCAACCAACAGACTTCTTCTTCTTAGGCAACTTAACCAAATCCCAGGTTTGGTTCTTGTGAAGAGACTCAATCTCCTTAGTCATCGTTGGGCACCATTGTGTAGCTTACTTTTGACAGCTTTTGAATAACTAGAAGGCTCTTGACCATCAATGTCCTTTGTTGTAGTAAGTGCATACATCACCATGTTTGCATGAGCATATCTTTGAGGGGGCCTGGTCTACCTCTTTTGTCTACTAGTAGCAATAATGTTGTCTTGGTCATGTTGTGAAGCTTCAACCTGTAACCCCCTTCTTGCCAACCCTTCTCTTCACCTGTAGACACAATAAACTCCTTTCTTGGATCAAGTGTGAATTGTTCATCAAATACAACATCCCTACTAATTACAAATTTGGGTGATTTAGGATTAGTACACCACAACCTAAATCCTTTCACCCCACTGGCATATCATTGCCCTTGGCTCAAGTTTTTTTTTTTTTATCATTAACATGAAAATATTGAGAATAACAAAAACTTTTCAAATTTGAATAATCATAAGGAGTACCAAACCCTACCTCATTTGGAGTTTTCAAGCCAATATCTGTGGCTGTAGAGCGGTTTACCAAGTAGCAAGCTGTGTTGACTACTTCAACCTAAAAATCTTTAGACAAGCTGACATTTGAAAGCATACTGCGAGCTTGTCTCACTGTGCTATGCCAGAAAATGTCTTCATGTTTGCATAATTCATCAAACTCACCTCCGCAAAATTTCATACCATTGTCAGTTCGAAGTTGCTTTACTTTCTTGCATGCCTGTTTTTTAATCAAAACCTTCCATTGTTTAAAGTTAGCAAATACATCACTCTTTTGTAAACCCCAACCTTCCTTGAGTAATCATCAATAAAAGTAAGTAAATATTGAGCTTCACCTTTCGATGGAACAGAAGATGGACCCCAAATATTAGAGTAAATATTGTACACAATACTTTTAGTTCTATGAATCCCTGTAGTAAACTGAACCCTACACTGTTTTCTAAACACACAATGTTCATAAAATTCAAGTTTTCCCATCTTCTGATCTACTTACTCAGAACAGACATCCCCTTTTCACTCATATGACCCAAACGCACGTGCCACAAATGGGTAATGTCTGAGTCTGGGTCATCTGAAACAAACACTACAGCTGCATCTGTCACCGTACTGCCTTGAAAGAAATACAGACCATCTATCTCATCTCCTTTCATTACAATCATGAGGCCCTTACTAACTCTAATAGCTCCACCTTCACCAGTGTTCCTTCCGGAATCCCAAAGAATCAAGAGTGCCCAAAGAAATAAAAATTTTCTTCAAATCTAGGATGTGTCGGACGTTAGAAATGCCTTTACAATCCCATCAAACATCTTAATCCTAATTGAACCAACCTCAACAATTTTACAAGCCATATCATTCCCCATCAAAATAGAACCACCGTTAACTGGCTCATAGGTAGTGAATCAGTCCCTCTTGGGACACATATGAGAAGTACAAACTGAGTCCATGATCCACTGGTCACCAAAGCGATCATTTGAGCCTCTAAATGCCAAGACAATATTTGAGCTGCTAGACTTTTCAACAGCAAAACTAACAACATTAGGGGAACTAGTACCTTCCTCTTTATTTTTCTGTTTAGGACACTCATTTTTTACTGTGAACTCCCATTGGATTTACCTCTGTTCTTTTTTGAACCTCTCTCACTGGATCTACCCCTGCTAGAGGAACTCTTAACAAACAAACCACTGGCTTGATTATCCGTTCCCTTCAAATTCAATTTAGTTCTCAAATCCTTAAAATTCAAACTAGATTTCACATCTGCTAAGGAAATACTATATCTACCACACAACATTGAATTCACAAAACATGAGGAGAGTAACTTAATCTCCATGTATAACAGCCCCAATAAAGATCCTTCCATAGTATTTTGCTCCAAAGCCTCCACCATCAACAAACAATCAGATTCAACTTGAAGGCTTGAGATGCCCGTGCTGACACACAGTTGAAGACCCCGAAAAATGACTTTTAACTCAACAACTTCTGGTTCCTCAACTTCACTCTCAATCTTGGAAGCAGCCATAAGCACCTTGCCTTGATCATCTCTCAATATATAGCCAATACCAGATTTGTACAACTCTCCAAAAACAGCTCCATCAGCATTAAGTTTTAGCAATCCTGGTGGAGGAGTTTTCCAACAAAAGTGTTGTTTTACTTGAACGCTTGACATCAACTAACTTGTTTATAGTTTCTGATCAAACTCAAAGCATGAAGTGAAGGCAGTGTATATTGCTTCGCCTTAATTAATGAAGACTTACTCTCTAGGTTTCCTCCGTAAAGGTGTTGGTACTGCCTCTTGAGGGTAGTTTTTTCATTGTTTTGTTGTCTTCTAAGGTGTTGCACTATGGAGGATAACCTGGATGAATTATACAAGCGACTCTCTCTGACTGAGAAGAAGAATGATGCGGTATTGGTGTTTGATTCTCAAATTGTTTACTGATAAGCATTTCAATAAGGAAATGTTCAAAGCCACAATGCGGAAACTTTGTTGGCTTGTGATGCGAGTAAAGTTTCAGAATCTTAATGCCGAATTGTTTTTGGGCAGAGTTTGATGACATCCATGATAAAGAACGGGTTCTCCGAGAAGGGCCATGGTTGTTTGATAAGCAAATTATTTTAATGAAGGAAGTGGATGGCGGTCAACAGGTTCATCAGATTCAACTTACTGAAGTGTTGTTCTGGGGTCTTCATGATCTTTCCTTTCAGGCCAGGAATGAGTTTGCGGGACGGTTAGTGGGAAACAAAATTGGTAGAGTTGAGGAGGTGGATCTCGATGAGGGCAAAATTGCTTGGGGAGAATATATGTGTGTTCGTGTTGCTGTCAATGTGCAGAATCCTTTGTTGAAAGGTACCAAAATTAACATTGGGACAAGCACAACTTTATGGGTTCGATTTTCATATGAATGGTTGCAAAATTTTTGTTATAGGTATGGTTGTTTGGGGCATGTTGAGAAGGATTGTCAAGCCCAACCCACTATAGATGGCGTACTTCCATACGGTGTCTGGTTGCAAGCTACTAGTTATGGGGATCGAGGAAGCTTTGTTAAAATGTCGAAGATTGTTCAATAGCAATCTGTCACAGGGAAGAGTTCACCTCTAGTGATGGAAACTGGGGTGGCAGCGGCAGTGCCAGATGTAGGTGCTTCCAGAGAGGTTACATGGGACGTTATTTTCGGAAGTGATAAGGGTAACCAAGCTCTGTCAGTTACAGATGGCGAAAAAATGGGCACGTTGAATAAGGGGAAGCATATGGCAAATTTTGGGGCGCATGACACTTAGCAGATGGATAACCAATTTTGGCGTGGGGAGTCTCAGTCCACTGGAAGTCTTAACTGTTTAGCAGAGGAGCGTGAAGAAGGGAAGTTCCCGGTTGAGATAGATGGTGGGCCCGTAGGGTTGAAAGGCCCACTTTTAATTTCCAAAGACCAAATAGCGACTAGCTTTTGGACTCTCTAGCTTATAGTTCAGACAAGGGGCCTGTCGTTGTTCAAGAGAGGCGTTCGTTGAATGAGGTCCATGGTACTTGAAGGCCCGATGGTATTATTACTAAGAGGTGGAAACGAGTGTCGGTGTTGAATAAAACGACCGATTCTCAAAAATTAGACTCTTAAGCTCAGGGGATTTTGTAAAAGAGGAAAGTGAGTGCTGAGAAGGATGAACCTGCTGTTTCTAATGGCGATTCATCAAAGAAATGTACTCTAGTCTCGCCTACTACGGGCGAGGAAGCAGATGATTCAGCAGTTCTATCATAGATGGCTGGTTTCCAACGCCGCTGAGAATCAGGAAACTAATGAGTTGGAATGCCTGTGGGCTTGGGAATCCATGGGGCATTCGTACCCTTTGTGATCTGATCAAGAGGGAAGGGCCCGATGTTTTGTTCTTGCAAGAGATGCGGCTCGCTATTTGTGAATTTAATCTCTATAAGTACAAGCTTGGTTTTAGTAATTGTTTATAGATTAGCTCTTGTGGTCGTAAGGGGGGTTTGGCTCTGTTATGGGGGAAAGAAGTGGATTTTTCTATTATTAATTATTCAAACTTGCATATTGATGCGGTTATTAAATATGATGAGTTGAATACTTGATTTTTTACCGAAATATATGGTAATCCTGATGCTGCTTAGTGGGGTAGAACTTGGGATTTGATTAGGCATTTGTGTCATGAAAATGGGTGCTAGTGGTTGTTATTTGGGGATTTTAATGAAGTTCTATTCTAACGTGAGAAACAAGGTGGGAGACCACATCCTAAGAGCCAAATTTAGTCTTTTAGGGAGGTGGTTGATGTATGTGGATTGAGGGATCTAGGCTTTAACAGTTATCCTTTTACTTGGTGCAATCGTAGGGAAGGGGATCAGTGTGTGAGTGCGAGGCTGGATCGATGTTTAGTTAATTCTTCTTGGTGGCATTTATTCCCGAACGCCAGTGTTACTCATGGTTTAGTAGCCTATTCGAATCATGTGCCTATTTGGGTGGATATAGAAGGCCTTGAGGCTCTCCCTAGATCAATTTTTTTTTTTTAAATTTGAGGCCATGTGAGTGGGAGTGGAAGACTGTGAGGCTATTATATGAGATAATTGGGGTAATTGTTCACCATAGGCTAGTCCAAGTGAAGTGATGTCTTTGATTAAAACATGTGGAAATAAGTTGTCTACTTGGAATAGGCATTCTTTTGGGCATGTCCAACTGCAACTCCATAAAGCTAAACAAAATTTGGCTATGGTTCATGAAAGAGGGTTTGTGGGGATAAGTAGGGAAGAAAATGATTTAGCAAGAAGTGAAGTGCAGAAATGGGTTGAAAGGGATGAAATTATGTGGCGTCAAAGATCGAAAGCCTTGTGGCTTAAGGATGGTGATCATAATTCACAGTATTTCCATATGAAGGCTTCACAGAGGAGAAGGAAGAACAAGTTACTGAAAATACAGGATGATAGTGGGATTTGGCAGGGGTTGGAAGGGAGAGATAGGGTTATCCTCGACTACTTTAAAACTCTGTTTACTTCTTCTAATCCGAGTAGATCTTTGGACTTTTTGGAGTCTTTAGCTGGATGTGTGGCCAGTCAAATAAATGAGTAGCTGACCAGGGGATATTTTTTATGAGAATTAAGCACGAATAACACGCGCAATATTGTGTATATGAATCGAAGTATGTAGAGGCTAAGGTTTTTTTTTCCTTCCATCTTCTTTATAAACAAACTATATATTAATATTAATCAACGGTAAAAGAGGAGGGCATGGCCACCATGGTGTTGGCCAACAAAAATCCATACTAAAAAAAAGTGTTTTATTTAGAAAGGTTAAACAGGTTGCATGTGGAGTTTCAATTTAAGCATCGATTGAGCTTCTTAAGATCAGGGTAGTCAGAGTTTCCATTAATCAAGGAAGAAGATCCTGTGGAGAGCTTCCGAGTGCATGCAGCAGTCACATGACCAGCACTAGTGGAGGTAAGGGTGTAGAACCGGGCGTATTTTTTTCCGGTCTGGTCTAAAACCTGGAATCTGGGTGTATCTGGACAGTTATTAGCCAGAATTACACCCGGACGGTTGAGAGAAACTCGGATCCGGTTATGGATTTGGTTTTATGACCTGGTTATCTATAACTGGGTCCTTATTTAAAAAACTTTCTCGGTGCGCGCATTTGGGTCATTTCGTTCGTAGCACCAGCTATCAACCCACCTCTAATGCCACTTCGTTGGCCTTCTTTGATACAAATGGCTAGAAATAGTTCTCAGCAGATAAAATGCATTGCTGATATTGTTCGTGCGTACAATTAGTAAAGGGTCATTGCAATTTTTGAAGATGGAGCATACAGCAGTGACTCCAATATGTTTGCAGTTTTGTCCAGTACTTTACAAAATGTTGATTCGGAGATAGAGTACCATTCGGTTCTCCCACCAATTTCTTCTGTGTCTGATCCAGAAAGGGTTGTCGAAGAACAATTCTCAGCCAAACACACCTGTAAAGCTTCGACATTGAACTGGCGTAACCCAGTTTTGTATTTGATCTCATAAACAACACAGGCAAGTTTGCTCACAAGCACGCAATTTCTGAAGACAGAATCCAAATTACGTTCGCCACAAATTATTTAGGTAAGCCTTTTAAAAATATAATGAACATTGTTTAAAAATATTTTTTTAAGTTTTAAATAGTTTTTGTTTAAAATATTAATATTTAATCTGGATTAATTCTTGTTATAATCTGGATATCCAGATTTATAGTCATAAAAAAAAAAATCCGAATATCCGGTTACAACTTGGATATCCAAATTGAATACGGTTATCCATCCGGATTATCTCTAGATTAATCTGGGTAAATAAAAGCCCAATTTTTAGAATTCGGATCTGGATCCGTTTATGGTTAGATATCCGGTACCTAGAAAAACAAACTTTTGCGACCAATTTATTGCAACCAACAAACTGTTTACAAGCAATTTTGATTGCAAACAATCTGTTGGTTGCAATAAATTGGTCGCAAAAATCTTTTTTCTTGTAGGATCCGGATCTTGATCCGGTTGCACACCCCTAAGTGGAGGCCACAACAACAGTTTAATTGGCCTTGCATCAACTTTTTTTTTTTTTTAAAGAAAAGGACGGTACTCAATTTTATTAATAATCCTTATTTATGGCGGAGGAATATCTTATACAAAAGAGAGCTTGAGGGTTACCTAGAATCCGAAAAATGAAGCTCTTAAAAACTACGTGGGCATTATTTAAAACAATTCTAAAGTGGTTACAAATGGAAATCTAAGGAAAATATTAATGCCTAAGGTTGGGAATACCTACGCTGCAGGATCCAAAGCAACAAGATCATCCATTGCTTTGTTGGTTTTCTTATGTTTGGGAAATTTTCTGACCTACCAGCTACTGGGGGAACAAATAGATGATTATGTAACAACTAGGAAACCAAGTAAAAACAAATAGACTCACTTTGAGGGTGAGGACCTCCAGAAGATGAGAGGAAGAAGATAAACTTTCATTAACCAAATGCATAAAAGAAAAATGCTGCTATCCCACGCAATAAGTATCTGACAATTCTAAAAAACTCTAGTAAAATGATAATTAAGCCCTCAGGCAACAACCAATAGGAAAATAAGAGAGTAACGACTTATTACACTTGATATCAGAAAATAGACTTCTAGAACATTAGGTCTCCTTCTTCTCTTTTAATGTGCTGGCACGATCCCAGCCTTTCCTCAAATCAACGGCCAGCCATCGCTCCCGTGCAGCTCGATACCCTACGGCAAGGCGTCATGTACCAGATTGGCGCCCTTAGAATAAGTGGCACCATTGCTGCGAAGCAGATGAGACGAAACGGCACGGTTTCATAAGGTGTAACGCAAAAAATAGCCGCTGCATAAGTCCCAGCCATTGCAGAAGTGGCAACTAAAACTTCTAAGAAGAAAGGGTACCCAAAAGTAAGGGATAGTAAGAGAAAGGTTGAGGAGGAAAAGGCCAGGGTATTACATATCAAGAAAAAAATATAGGGTACCCTTCGAGAAGAGAATATAGAAATCCCCGGGACATGTCCTGCTTTGTCGTCATCTTGCCAAACTCCACCAGGAGGAGCGACTCCAGCTTGAAAGGTCACCGCAACAATCAAAGCAGCCGCCACCAAGATAAGATTTCGGTTATTAGCGTCATCTGTCGACCCCTTATTGCTCTCATCCCTGAAACATATTGGGGAGGTTGGTATAATCAAGTTTTTGAGGAATCTTTTCCAAGTACACTGAGTACCAGAATTAGGTTCAGGAGTCATATTGTCTTGACTCATGAGCAATGGTTGAGACAAACGACTATATAGGTTTTCGAGTAGTACTGCAATCAAAAGCCTAGCCTGAACTCCTATATATAACAAAGTTGTGTTGTGTATCACTCCTTCGTCAACGAACGCTGTCAACCACACCTAATATGCTTACATGATGATCTGGATAATTTGGTTAAAAAAATAAATTTTATAATTTAAATCTTACCAATCAAATTTTATTTAGTATTTAAGTGATTTGAATTGTGTACTCTATACACTAACTTGAAAATAGAATAAATCATTGTAATTTATGTAAAATGTAGTATTTTCAAACAACTCATGTAATGGATCAAATTATGACGTAAAATCCGATTTACAACTATTTTAAAACTGATCATTTTCAATCAATTAATAAAATCATGCCACTCCATTCAAAATAAATGTTAATATTTTAAAATTACCTTCTATTTCATGTAGAGTTATAAAATATATAATTGTAAGGTTATCATTTTTCATAGAGATAATATATATATTTTTAATAATAATGCTTATTTTGTCTGTTTATTCAAGAATACAAATGATGAGGGTTGCGATTAGTTCGTTTTTGGATTGGAGAATGCTGTTTTGACACCTAGTAATTATATCTTTATCACGATATCCCCACCCAACAAATTATGAAGATATATCTATAAATAAAATTAGATATAATTATATCTAATTTTTTTCTACTTTTGAAAAAAATTAGTCTATTTTGAAAGGGACAGAAATGGGTTCCCCACACAGCTTCCTATTCACTCATGCAAACGTACTACCACGTGAGGGAAGCTGGATATCGTCACTAAAACAACACTTGAATCCAGATATATTTTATATAATATAAAATTAATATGTTCGAAAGCAAACTACTAAAAATAAAGATATATGCATAAAATTAGAATATATATATAAATATATATATATATATATATATATATATATAAATATTAGGCTTTCCTACGCAAGAATCTTTCCCATTAATTCAGAATATATATAAGTCAAGCCACACAAATCTAATTTTTTCTATCCTATTTTTTAGAGGAGCGGTGCACTGCTCCATTTGACCGTTTGGCCAAATTAGTCTATTTTTTTTTTCAATTTTTTTATCCAGATTTTCTTATCATTTTAACATATTTTTAGAAAATATAAAAAAAAGATATCAATACATTAATAGTCACTTTTTTAACTATTAAGTAAAGAAAAAAATTAAAAATTAAAAATTAAAATATATGAAGTGTCAAAATGAGGGGGTAAATTTAGTAGACAAAGTAGCATTTTTCTTTTGAAATGGATAGAAATGGTCCCCACATTTCCTATTCACTGCCACATAGTTGATAATACCACGTGAACCTACCAATTGCAGAAAATTGATGAATGGTGATGAATCTGAATGTGATATATATATTTATATAAATATATATATATATATATATATATATATATATATATATATATGTGTGTGTGTGTGTGTGTGTCATGCGTGTATGGTCAGCCACGTGACCCTACCAATTGCAGAGAATTTAACGGAACATTGACTTACCGTTCGAACAACATCCAACAACATTCAAACGTCAAGGTTAATCAATATTCCAACATATATTATATATGATCGAAAGGAAAATTGGCGGGTTAAGTCAATAAATTTAGCAGAACAATTGACTTACTATTCGAACAACATACAACACATTCGAATGTCAAAGATAATCAATGTTGGAACACAGATTATATATGATCAAACGGGAAATTGGCTGGTTAAGTCAATTATAAATTTAGAGGGACATTGGCTGACCATTCAAAAATATTACTACACCGTTCAAACTAATAACTTATTAATATTCAAACGTAAAATAAAGTATTTAAACAGAGAATAGAAAAATGTGAACATGACATATTCTGTTCGAATGGTTACAAAATTTTTTACAACTATTGATGGCAACAAAATACCTTACTTAATTATGGATAAAAATTTAATTTATATAAAAGTTAGCAATTAAATAATAGAAATAATAGAAATCAATAATTAATTTAGAAAAAGACAAAAAAGATTTAATTCATAATTAAATTAAATTTACAAAACACCAAATATTGTCAATAGCAAAAACAAAAAAATAGGAACTACTAAGATCTCAACTCTCTGCACACATCCTCGACTGCAGCTAGGCGTGTCTCTAGTTGTGTCAGTCGAGTACTGATCAACGTGATTGTGACCTGAGTCACAAACATGACATCAATCTCTGTACGTAAGTCAGACATGCTATCATTAATCTTTGAACTTAAGTTAGACATGGTAGTACAGATCTTCGTATGCACTGCATTGATCACCGCTGATGTTTGTTTGTTGATCTTTACACGCACTATATCAGCTATCTCCTCACAAGTAGCTATGTGTGATACCTTGGCCTCTGTGGATGTCTCATCGACCAATACTCCATAATCTCTTGGGTGTCCATCTCTCTGAGTATCAACCAGGTCTGGAATACGGTCACGAAGACTTAAGTCTCAAGTGTCCCGTGCTTTGTGAAAGGGTGAAGTTTTTAATTGGTCCCATCGACCCCGGGAGACGCTCGACAATATCTGACAGGACCCTGACATGTAGCAAAAATTGGGTGATCAAGATCCCGAATAACGAATTTTGGTGTTCTCCCATGTTCTAATTGACTTTAAACATTCTATTGTTCTTTTGACGCATTCATCATGCTGATCGAAACAAATTTGTACAAGTAATAATTATTATTGATGATTCTGAATTACAGAGTACTTATCAACATTTGAAAGTTAGAAGGGTAGAAATCTAAACAGTTGACAGATATGATTTGCTAATTGGAAATCAAATGTGGTGTTGATGATTCCCTGAAGAACAAGAATAGATGGACCAATTATTAAACTTATCTATGACAAGATCAGTAAGTCTTAATTGATTTGAGAACTTGTATTTGTTCTTTTAGAATTATAGATGTGATTGTTGGGTTAAAAAAGAAGAGTTTGGTAAAATAGACTATACAGTTTCTGTTTCTACCCTTTTCCTCTCTACAGAATAGGGTTTTTTTCTACTGCACGGTTTTGATCTTCACGTGAGGCTGCATGGCAGCAGCAAATGGTGGCACCGGTCGGCCTTCCTTTGCTGACCTGGTGGCTGCCGTCCCTCAACCTATACCTAAGATAATGCTAGCGCCCAGACCTCTAAAGATGGTGGAAGGAGAGGTTTATTTCTAGTTTACCAAAGAGGAGATCGCAAGTTCAGCGGAACGGTTCTACGATTCTGTCGTGCTCAAGTTTCTGAAGCAATGCCCTTCTTTGGACGTTGTGCATGCATTCATTCACAGTCACTAGGGGCTTTAAGCCATTCTAGTGGTATCTTCAATGAGGCGACCTCGCATCGTGTTTGTAAGTGTGGCGAGTGAAGCCGATTTTACCAAGGCATTGTCGAGGGATGTCTGTGAGATTAACGAGATATTTTATCGTGCCTTTAGATGGTCTCCTGATTTTAATGAGGATGAAGAGCCTTCGAGGGTTCTAGTATGGATCTCTTTGCTGGGACTCCCTCCTAATTTTTATCATGAAGCTTTCCTGAATATCCTTATAGCGCCCATTAGGACGTTCATTCATTGTGATAATCTAACTTGTTACACTACAAGAACGGATGAGCAAGATTATGTGTGGAAGTTGATTCTACAAAACCTCCCCTAACTCATTTCTAGATTGGGGCGCCACCATTGTCTTCAAGTCGAAAGCAAGAGATTGTATATGAAACACTTCCTATATATTGCTCTACTTGTAAAATGCAGGGTCATAATTCGCGCAGATGTAAACCTCAACAAGCTAGGAAGAATGGGAAGGTTCGAGTTGGTAGAAAAGGCCATCCGAAGATGGAGAAACCAGTAGCAATACTGGGGTAGAGCTGAGTCCATCTGATGTAGTAATTCCTCTGCCTATTACTGTTGTGGATAATAATATGATGATTGGTATGGAAATAGAGGATGTTGTGGAGGAATTGGTGTCTGAATTAATTCCTTTGTCGGAAGATCAATTATATTTCTTCGGAACCAGAACTATAAAGCCTTCCAGAGGTTTTCTCATAGGATAAAGAAGATCTTATAGAGTCTAAGGTAAATGAAGGTAAGAAGAGGGATAAGAAAAAGGTGTTTATTAAAATGTGAGGTTCTTCTTGGGTTTGTGCCCAAAATTCAAATCTTGATTAATGATTGATTCCATATTGGAATGGAATATTAGAGGGGTTGGGACCTCTAAAAGTAGATTAAGGATGTTCATTGGAAGATTGAAACCGAAAGTCGTTGCTCTTTTAGAACCTTTTCAAAATTTAGAGTGTGCTCGTAAATTGGCAAGATGTTAAATTTTGATAATTTTATTTCTAACGAGGTGGAAGGGGGAAAAATATGGCTTATCTGGCGTAGAATTTATGAGATTAAATTTGTCTAGATGGGAATGCAATTTATTTCAGTTACAGTAGGTGATGGTGTTGAGAAGTTTTTACTTACAGTGATTTATGCCAAATGTACCTAAGTGGAAAGGAGATACTTGTGGGAAGATCTCAGCATTAACAATTTGGGTTCGGATCCTTGTGTTTTTGTGGGGGATTTTAATATTATCCTGAATGACTCAAAAAGGAGCAAAGGTAGACCTCGGCCTTGTGTCGCTATAGATGAATTTAATGATTGGATTCATCAAGGGGGTCTTATGGAAATGGCCATGAAAGGGAGTGTTTTCACTTGGTGTAATGGGTAGTCGGGTTTGGCCCGCTCATGGGCACGGCTTGATCTCGCCCTCATGGATAGTTCCTTCATTACTTTGTTTCCTAATGCCATTTTTTCCTATTTTCCGCGTTCTACTTCAGATATTTCCCCCATGCTCATTGAGTTCAAGAAAGATCATTTTTCTTATGGACCGACTCTGTTTCATTTCCAACAAATGTGGGTGGATCACCATGGTTTTTTGGATTGTGTTCAGTCAGCTTGGGATTGACAGGTGGAAGGGTCTGCGCTACAGATCTTGACCAGGAAATTAAAATGAACAAAGGTGACGCTTCGAGAATGGAATAAGAGGGTCTTTGGACATACTTTGGGTCATATTGATGCTCTTGAAAGATGAGTTGAGGTGATTGAACAACAACTTCAAACAAATTGGGAGGTAAACTTGGAGAGGGAATTACATGAGGCTATCTCGGATCTGGCTAGTTGGAGGCGTCGGAAAGAGATGAGATTGGCACAAATGGCCAAGTTAAAATGGCAGGTGGAGGGCAACTGCAATTCAAAGTTTTTTCATGCTTGCCTTGCTAACAAGAGAAGGAAACGAGTATTGGAAATGAGATCGAATGGGGTGGTTTATGAGACCCCAGAAAGCCTTCACCAAGGGGCAGTAGATTTTTTTTTCCAAAATTCACTTCAAGGAGAGCCACCCATAGAGCAGCCTAGACTGGAAGGGCTCATAGATCCGGTCATATCAGAGGATGAAAATGTCTACCTGCTTCACGCGCCTACGCTAGAGGAAGTGTTTGAGGCTTTTTCATCCATTCCAAATCATAGTACCCAGGGTCCTGATGGGTTTGGTTCGGATTTCTATAAAAGCAGTTGGGAGATGGTGAAAGTTGATGTGTGGATGGCAATACTAGAATTCTTTACCTCTAAGCACCTTCCTAAATTTTTCACTACCTCTTATTTGGTTCTTATATCAAAGATGGAGTCGCCCACAGGTTTTGATAAGTTTTGACTCATTAGTCTTTGTTTGTGTTTTATAAAATTTGCTCCAAGATTATTGTCAGTCGATTAACAGGTATATTGCCTCGCTTGATTTCTTCAGAGCAAGGAGCCTTTATTCCTGGAAAAAGTATCTTTGAAAACATTAGCCTCACCCAGGAAATGGTGCATTTATTAATAAAAGGATCCATGGGGTAATATTATGTTGAAAGTGGATATGGCGAAAGCTTATGAACGTGTGGATTGGGTGTTTGTGATACAGGTCTTACAAAGGTTTGGTTTTTCTTCTCAGTTTTGTGATTTGAGTCATTCCTGTATTTCTAGCCCTTGGTATTCTGTCATGATGAATGGTATGGTTAAGGGTTTCTTTCTGGGCGATAGAGGTCTTCATCAAGGTGATCCTCTGTCAACTTATTTGTTTATCATTCAATAAGAGGTCTTATCCCGATTGATCCGTAGGAACGTGCGAGAGAGTAATTTTGGCATTTTCTCTCAGGCCCAAGGTGCACCTATTGTATCTCATTTGATGTATGCTAATACGAAAGGTGGTCGGGTCAGACTATCAATGTTCAGAAATCCGCTTTGTATTTTTTGGATAAAATTTCTACTAGGCATAAGCAGTGGCTTTTATGTTGTACTCACTTTGTGGGGAGGGGGGGGGGGGAGGGGATTTTCCCTTTCAAATATCTAGGAGTACCGATAATCCTGGGGAGACTTAAGCAGGCTCATTTAGAAGACATGGTGAATAAAGTGAGGCAAAAGATCAGTGGATGGAAGATGAGGCTACTTTCTACGGGTGGAAAAATTGTTCTTTTGAGGCATATTATATCCAGCATGACTATACATCTATTTGTTGTTTTACAGGTTCCTCAAGTTACTATCTCCAAGATTCATAGATTGATGAGTTCATTCTTTTGGGGAGAATCCGATGGGTGAGATAAAAAGAAATGGGTGGCGTGGAATCATATTTGCAATCCTGTGGTCGGTGTAAGGAATCTTCAGGACACTCAGAAAGCCTTACATATGCGATTTTCTTGGAACCTTATTCAAGATAATTCTTTATGGGCAAATATTTTTAAAGCAAAATATGTTGGATCGAAGCCGTGGTCTCTCATAGAGACAAATAAAGGCTCCAAATTTTGGAGAATGGTTGCTAATTGTATTTCGTTGTTGTTAAATAATTCCAAATGGAAGCTTAGAGAAGGAGAAATTTTTTTTCTGGTATGAAAAGTGGAGGGATAATGGTCCCCTGATTAATGAGATATCTCTAGTGGGTTCACCCCTTTTAAAAGTTAAAGATTGCAGGTTGTCGGATAGTTGGGACGTGGAGTTCTTGGAGAATTTAGTAGGGTAGGATAAGGTGGATGAGATTTTAATCTCTTTATCAGGGCTGAATTATGGGAAGGATGTTCTAGTTTGGACTCCTACGGATACAGGTATGTTCTCTACAAAATCTGCTTGGAATTGTATTCGTATCAGAGGTACCTCTATAGATTAGCATGTGTGGATTTGGCATAATAGCCTTCCTTTGAAAATGTCTATCCATTTTTGGAGGGCTTGGAATATGGCCTTGAGTGTGGATGATAGCTTGGGCCGTATTGGTATTCCTCTTGTTTCCAAATGTGATTGTTGTAATAATGGTCATATTGAAGACATTAACCATGTGCTTTTTTGGCAATCTCTTTGGTATTCCTCTTGGTAGATCTTGGAAACAGAATGTTGTGACTTGATTTAGGCATGCTAGCTCCTCTTCGCAGGTGGGCTTTATTGTTGGCATCATTCCCATCATTGTTACTTGGCGCCTATGGAGAAGGAGGTGTCTTGCTCGGATGGAAGGTATTCTAGAAACTCATAAAACTGTTGTTCATTCTATTTGTGTGTGGTTAGGATCTCTTTGTCAGGCGGCTAAGCAAATCAAGAGCCTGTCTCGCCAGGATGGAATGATCCTTGAGGCCCTGCGGATAGATCCGGTGGTCCCGAAAGTTCCATGTTGCAAAGTGGTTAGGTGGTTTAAGTCGCCGTTGGGGTGATACAAATTGAACACGGATGGCAGTAGTATTGGTAATCTAGGTTCCTGTGGCATTGGTAGGGTTATTCATAGTGATTCAGGCGAGCTTATCTAGGCCTACGCCTCTCATAGTGGTTTTGGATCTAATAATAAAGCGGAACTCATGGCACTCCTTCAAGGTTTGAGAATTTGCAAGTCTCTAAATATCTCTAATGTGATAGTTGAAATGGATTCTATGGTGGTTATCTCTTGGTGGCTTAGAGGGAGATGTGGTGTGTGGTACCTAGAGGATTTTTGGGAGGAAATTGTTGATTTATCCTGCACAGTTCATTGCCGTTTTCAGCATGTTTTTCGTGAAGGTAATAGGGTGGCGGACTGGTTAGCCAATGAAGGGGCTTTAGGTGCTGAATTGGCTTATTCTAATAATTGCAATAGGCCTCAGATTCTTCGAGGTCTGATTCATTTGGATTTTTTAGGCCTTCCTTCTTTACAAAGTTAGGTCTGATTTCTTTGTGGTGTTTTTTTCCTTTTTGTTCCATAGGTTTGTCATAGTTGGTTTTTATGGTTTGTGATTTTTTGGGGTTACCCATGGATCTTGATTTGTTACCACGGTATTCCTCCGTCACAAGTGAGGGCTCTTTTTAATAAAAATGAGAGAGGGTCACTACTGAACATGTGACCTTACCTTTTTTTAAAAAAAAAAAAAATTGATCTATCATAGTGCTTACATATTAAATATTATCTCATATAAGAAAAATGGGGATCCCATCCTTATACAACAAAGAGGCTCCCAAATGCTGACATTGTTTATTATTACTATGATTATATTGATATCTGATTCAAATTCATGTTGTTCTAGACTCCGGAGATGTCACACTCTTGGTTTTTGAATTTTAACTAAAAATTCAAAACTAAATTTCCCCTCTAGCTTCTACGATGGTGGCACCAATTTGGCTCTATTCCCAAAGTCTTTCTTTAAAACTTTAAAAAGCCATCAGATCTTTTGCCACTATTTGCAAAATGGATCGGCATAATTAAAAGTTCCCCTACTTCCTCCATGTTTGCAAGAGATACATAGTCCCTTGGATATTAAAGTGGAGCTATGCTTGAAATTGTGATTTGTTAGTCCGATATTGGATTGTAAAGTGGTGGGACAGATTTCTCCACACACAAGATGTTATTGACAATGTTGCTCGAGACTTTCCTCAGACTGCTCCAAACCTGAAGAGTATTTAGGAATTTCCGCTAGTCAAATAGATCGCTTTGCTTGAATATCCAAACACTCAGACCACTACTTCTGCTAAACCTACCACTTCTGTTAAATCTTATAAATCCAGCAAATCTTCCAAATGCAAGGAAAAGAAGAATCTGATTTAAGGATTAACAAAAAGGGATTTGATTTTGATTTATCTACTACAGAAGCAATTGCAGAACAACGATAAACTGATAAGAATAATTCTAAAACTAAGTCAAAAGCATCCTCTAAAGCTTCAGTTATTGATCCCTATAGTAATATATTTGGACATAATTCAGAAGGCACTCCAAGACTATCTCATGACTGATCGGTCGATAGAAACCAACAAAATACTCAGAAGTACCAAATGACTACCGTCCATAAACGACTGATTGGTCATATATATGTGTGTGGTGATCATCATGCACATCTACTTTGACATGCACATCGGATATTAAGTGGCATAATGTTCGTGGATGGTTGGATATTAAGTGGTGATCACCATGTACATCTTAGTATTTTTGGTAGAACGATTTAGTAATGTCTCAAAGTGGTACTTTCAATATATTATGTTTCATTACATTGTAAATGGGTGAGGAGTTAAGTTTAAAGGAACAAAATGAATGTATGATTATATACCATGCACAAACCTCAAATGTTGCAGTCCTCAACAAAAACAAAACATGGTCTTTCGTGGAAAATCCATGGACTCTAGAATACCAGATTGACGGGGCTTCTTGGAATATTCCAAAATCAAAGAGTGTGGTATTTGGTTTTTCTAAAAAAATTATTTAAAGATGTGTTATTGCTAAAACCATGACCACAATTAAAAGAAGTCTTGCTACATCTGGTATCATGCTTATAGGCCACTTGCCAGCACGTGGTCTCTCGTTCGATGGAGAAGTACCAAAAAGCACCCAATACCTAAGGATGAAAGATATATATATATATATATATATATATATACCATTAATATTTCATCCATCTCTTTATAAATATTAGTACTATTGATCATTAATATTGCAATTAATTATAAAATAGTAGAGATAAAAATAAATGATGAAATCTTATTAAACATACATGATTGGTGTTGAGTCTAAACTTTCACTCAAAATAATGAATAAAAATTCAGATCAGTTTTACCTGCAAGTATACAGGTGTTGTAGTATCTTACAGGATCGAATCCACAGGGATTGACTAATGTGATAAAGAGAATAAAATAAAAAGAGATTATTAAAAGGAACGTGCAATCAAAAAGAAAAGAGATTTTTGAGAGGATGATTTTTAAAGTAACAGAATATAATTGAAACAATAAAATAAATTAATACAAAAAAATGACTAAAGTTTCGAGGATCCGTCTAATAATTTAGAATATTATTCCCAATCAATTTAGCACAGTTAGACTAGAATAATGATTCCATCTAACTGGAAGATTTAACAATTACGCACAAGAAGATTAATTACCAAAGATTAAATTTGAATAATTGATGATATGAACATTTAAAAGTCCAATTGATTACCACAGGGATTCTTCAAGCATCCACTATATTCGGAAATCACAATGGATCAAAAAAAGTATATAGATAATCAAAGTTTCTAATAATAACACCAAAAATTCTTCCGATCACTAAAGATTAAGTTTGAATAATTGATGATATAAACAAAAAGTCCAATTGATTATCATAGGGATTCTTCAAGCATCCACTGTATTCGAAAATCACAATGGATGAAGAAAAATATATAGATAATCAAAGTTTCTAATAATAACATCAATCAATTGATCAAACTCACAATATAAATTTTATTGTTGATTCAAAATAATATTTAAATCATTAAACTTCACCTCTAACCTCAGTACGAAAATATAAACATGTAATTTATAAATCCAAGCTGAAATAATAATGAAAATAATAAAACTAAAAAAATATATATAAAATCACACTTAAAATAATATTTCTACTCTACTCCTAATTACAAAAAAATTACAACTAAAGATCTCTAAAATTCTGATGCTCTCTGATCTATCTAATTTCTGATCCTTGATTCGTTCATTTGGAAGCCTTTTTATAAGCTTCAAAATCCAACAAACCGTAGCCCACCTTCATTTCTTATTTCTTCGCTTTCGGCGCCTCATGCATGAACATTCCTTTTCTTTTCTTTTTTTATTCTTTATTCATCTTTCCAGCCGAGTGCTTGCTTGTTTTTTTTTTATTTCTTTTTCTTTCTTTACAGCCGAAGTTGCACCGAACAACACCTGCTTATTTTTTCTTTCTTTTTTCTTTCTTCTTCTTTATTTCTTTCCAGCCGAAGTCGAATGGTCTGTTTGCTTATTATTATTTTTTTCTTTCTTTTTCTTTTCTTTGTTTGCTTTCCAGCCGAAGTGCACCTGCTTATTTTTTCTTTCTTTTTTCTTTCTTCTTCTTTTTCGGTTAGCAGCATGCACCGAATGATCTAAAACTATTTTCTTTCTTCCCTTTGCGCCGAACTGCACCCATTCTTTTCTTATCTATTCCTTTCTCTGCTTTCCATTTCCTGCTGCTGTTCCCGTAGATGCTCTGCTGTGCGTGAGTGCTGCTGCATCTTGTGAGGCTGCGTTCCACTCTGGTTTCCCACGACCTGCATAGTTGTCTGCTGTTTCCTGCTGGGTGTGAGATGGCCAACCGAAAATAATTTAAACTTGAGGCCACGATCTGCAGCTGAGTTAACTGCTCTTGTGAGGCCAGCTGCTGTGTGTAGCTTTGCCGAAAGAAAAATAAACCCAGGCGTGCATCTGTTGCTGCTCGTTCTTGGTTCCAGCTCCCACCAGTTCTTGTTCCGAGTGGGTCTGCATGAGCGTGGATTTCTTTATTTTATTATTTTGTTTGCCGCACCCACTAATCTTTGTTCCTCACTAATTGTTTCTCTTCTTATTCTATTCTTTCTTCTCTTTTTCTGCTCTGTATAAACTGCTGCCCATGGATCCTGCTGTGCGTGGAGTGTCAACTGCACTGCGCCCGTGCATGAGTTTGTTGTACCCGAAAACAAAGTAAACTCTGCTGCTCCATTTCTCTGTTTGAGGCCATGATTTCTGGTTTGCTGCTGTGGAGGAGACTGGAGGTGTAAGGTGGCTGGTTTGAGGCCCACGGTGACTTCGTAAAATTTCTCTGTTTTATGGAAGAAAAACAGAGGTGCTGGCCGTGCATGTAGGTTGGGCAGTGGCTTAACATACGGTGGCTGTAGATGAACTGGGCAGAGGTTTATGTGAAGATGGAGGAACTGGCGGAGGTTTACGTGAAGGTGCAGTGGTGCTGCGGTGAGGAGGTCGTGCAATGGGAGCTTCGTTTGGTTGCATATGAGCTGCAGCAGGAGGTTAGGTGGTGCTGCTGTCGCGGCGAACGGTTCTTGCTTGACTGGGCGGTGGAGACTTGGTCTCCGGCGGTTTCTGTTGCGGCTTCAGGTGGCGGGCACTTGGAGAAAAGGAGACGTGGTGCTGCCGGGGCTGTGCTGCGCAGGTGGCTGAAGCTTGAAGAAGGCTCAAAACGAAAACAAAACAAAAATAAATAGAAGATAAAATAAAATGAAAAAATAAAATAAAATAAAAATTAGACAAGCAAAAATAAATAATAATCACATAAAATAAAAAATAAAATTAGACAAAGAAACTAAAATGAATAAAATTAAACAAGGAATGAAAAATAAAATATTAAAAGTGTGTTGTGCATGTGAAAAATTATTGCCCAAATAAATCACAAGTTATAAAATCAAGCATAAACTATGCTTTTAATCCATTTAAATCACAACTTGGATTTATGCCTCTTAATCAACTTTTTCATCTAAAATCAATGATAAAATGATAAAACAATTAAAAATATATTGATTTTAACTATATAAATTATGCAATAATGCAGATCAATCAATTGGCAATGAGATACAGAAAGAGATTGAATCTGTCTTTCATCACTATAAAACCTTTGGGTGGGATCTATTAGAAAGGCACATTTATAGAATTCTATGTATATTGTATTGCATGAGTAAGTGTCCTTTTATACACACTACAAGGAAATCTTTTTGTTTCAAATAGAAAATAATAAAAAAGAATAAATCCTCCTTCTAGAATATACTACTATGATTCTAGTCTATACTAATATGCCCCCTTGAGTCCAGTGGGGTTTCAACAACAGTGAGACTCGAGCAAAAAATAGAAAACTTGTCTAAAACTAATGGCTTTCTAAATACATAAGGAATCTGATCTTTTGAGCTACAGAATGAGACATTCAGAGTCTTGGCAGTAACTCTATCTCGCATAAAATGATAGTCAATGTCCATTTATTTGGTTTTTGAATGGTAGACAAGATTAGCTGAGAGGTAAGTGGCCTCAATATTGTCACACCACAAGATAGGAGACTTGGGTAAGAAAATTCCTAACTCATGAAGCATGGTTTGAAGCCAAATTAATTCAGTAGCTGTGGTGGCAAGAGCTTTATATTCAGCTTCCATGCTAGATTTAGCCACTGTCTTCTACTTTTTGAAACTCCATGATATAAGATGATTACCTAAGAACACACAAAAACCACTAGTTGATCCTCTGTCATTTGGGCAGTTAGCCCAGTCTGCATCCGAGTAAGCTTGGAGAGAAAAAGATGATGAGAATTTAAAAATCAAACCATAAGTGATTGTGGACTTGAGATACTCTACTATTCTTTTAACAACAGACCAATGGGAAAGCTTAGGACAATGTATAATTTGATATACTTTATTCACTATAAAGGATATGTTAGGTCATGTAATGGACAAATATTGTAACCCACCAATAATACTCCTAAAAAGTGTACTGTCTTTAAAGGAAGGAGAATCAAATTTAGAAAGTTTGAGTGAATCTGCCTTTGGAGAGGTCATAGGTTTGGCATGTAACATATTGCTTCTAGTTAGCAAATCCTTGATATATTTACATTGAGATAGGAATATTGCAGATTGAGAATAGTCAATTTCAAGACCAAGGAAATAGGACAAGTGACCAAGGTCTTTAATAGGGAAAGCCATGCCCAAATCATGAATAAAAGTATCAATAGCTCTCGGCTTTGAAGAAGTTATAACCATGTCATCAACGTAAATCAGAAAGAATATATGCAGATCACCATTATGCAAAATAAATAGAGAAGGATCTGATTATGAAGCAAAAAAACCATACCTAAGCAACCAAGAAGTTAATTGAGCAAATCAGGCCCTTTGTGCCTGTTTGAGGCCATAAATGGCCTTATGCAATATGCACACATAATTTGGAACTTTCGGATCTATAAAACCTTACGGTTGCTACTTATAAACAGTGTCAAATAATTCTCCATGCAAGAAAACATTTTGGATATCCAATTGTTTCAAAGGCCAGCTAGAACTAACAACAATAGAAATAACTAATCGGATAGTTGATGGTTTGACTATAGGATTAAATGTCTCATTGTAGTCAATCCAGGTCGTTGGTGACTTTTCTACGCTCAAAAGATCCATCAGAGTGCAATTTTGTACGATATACCCAATGACAACCAAGTATATTAAAAGAGGGATGTTGGGGGGGGGGGGTGTACTAGACTCCATGTGTTCTTTTGAAGGAGAGCAGTGTGCTCTTTACTCATGGCCTAACGCCACTCAGGAAATTTTGTGACAATCGAGAAACCTGAAGGCTCATATGGCACAGTGCTCGTGGTAAGGAGGCAGCACTGCTGAGGATAAGGAACAAGTCCATCGACAGAGACTCAAGGTCGAGAGGAATGAGTGTGACTGTAGGTTATGATGGGAGATCGTGAAGGACAGAAGGAGGAGGTTCAGGAGAAAGGGTGGGATAAGGAGATGGCGTAGTTGTAGAGGAATTAGGGTTAGAGGGATTGGAAGGGGTACGGCTCGATGAGGTTAAAGGATGATTTTGTCTTGGACCTGGGCCTGGGCTAAGTATTGAGGGAGAAAGTAAAGGGAGTTGGACCACTTGAGATGTAGACTGAGCGGTTTAGGTGCTAGTGGATTTGGGTTTTTGAAAAGGAAAATAGGCTTAATTAAAGAGGACATCTCTTAAGATGTAGACCCGATTAGAGTGCAGGTCTAGACACTTGTAATTCTTGTGTACTGGACTGTAGCCCAAAGAAAAAAAAATGGACGAAGGAAGGAGTTTGTGTTTGTTGTAAGGTCTTAGATTGGGCCAACATTCACAACCAAAAACTTTGAGA